>VSMD01080847.1:0-32316 GCA_008750895.1 Mirza zaza
TTCGAGACCAGCCTGAGCAAGAGCGAGACCCCATCTCTACTATAAATAGAAGGAAATTAATTGGCCAACTAATATATATAGAAAAAATTAGCCGGGCATGGTGGCGCATGCCTGTAGTCCCAGCTACTCGGGAGGCTGAGGCAGCAGGATTGCTTGAGCCCAGGAGTTTGAGGTTGCTGTGAGCTAGGCTGACGCCATGGCACTCACTCTAGCCTGGGCAATAAAGTGAGACTCTGTCTCAAAAAAAAAAAAAAAAAAAAAATGTGGTGTATATATATACAATGGAATGCTATTCTGCCTTAAAAAAGAAGGAAATCCTGTCATTTGCATCAAACATGGATGAACCTGGAGGACATTATGTTAAGTGAAATAAGACAAGCACAAAAAGACATACTGCACGATCTCTGGAGGTGGGGAACTGTGGCCTTGGGGGCACATGAGGCCTTCTGGCTTCTTTATTGTGGCCTTTTGTCTGAATCCAAATTTTACACAATAGATCCTTTTAATAAAGGGATTTGTTCCTGTGAAGTTTGAATTTGGTCGAGGAGTCACACTTGGGGATCTGGAGGGCCACGTGTCTTAAGGCCACAGGTTCTTAAGGCCCACCCCTGTAAGAGGATGAGATGTTGGTCAAAGGACATAATTTTAGCTAAACAGGAAAAATAAGTTCAAGAGATCTACTGTACATCACAGTGACTATAGTTAATAATGATATACTGTTTATTTGAAAATTGCTAAGTGTATCCTCACCATCAAAAAAATGATGTGAGGTAATTCAAGTTAAATAGCTTGATTTAGCCATTCCACAATGTATACATATATCAAAACATCATGTTTTATACTATAAATACATATGAATTTTACTTGTCAATTAAAATTAATACACTTAAAAAACCAAAATAGATCATAGACCTAAATGTAAAATATAAAACTGTAAAACTCCCAGAAGATAACATAGGAAAAAAATCTAGATGGCCTTGGGTATGGTAATGACTTTTCAGATACAACACTCAAAGATACAATCCATGGAAGAAAAATGATGATAAGCTAGACTTTATTGAAATTAAAAACTTCTGCTCTGAAAAAGACACTGTCAAGAGAGTAAGATGACAAGAGGTAGACTAGGAGAAAATATTTGCAGAAAACGTATGTGACAAAGGACTGTTATTCCAAATGTATAAAATATCCCAAATATACTATATATGTGTTGTGTGTATATATTTATACAACAAGAAAACAAACTGGATTAAAAAATTGGCAAGTCATGAAAGACACCTCACCAAAAGAGATATACAGATGGCAAATAAGCATATGAAAAGATGCTCAATATCATATGTCATTAGGGAAATGCAAATTAAAACAACGAGACACTACTACTACACATTCATCAGAATGGACAAAACTCCAAACACTGATAACATCAAGGGCTGGTGAGGATGTCAGGCAATAGGAATGCTCATTCACTGCTGGTAGAAATGCAAAATGGTACAGCCACTTTGGAAAAGCCTGGCAGTTTCTTATAAAACTAAACGTGCTCTTACCATATAATCTAGCAATCACACTCCTTGGTATTTACCCAAATGAGTTGAAAACTCATGCTCACACAGAAACCTCCACATAAATGTTTATAGTAGCTTTATTCATTATTGCCGAAACTTGGAAGCAACCAAGATGTCCTTCAATAGGTAAATGAATAAACTGTGGTACATCCAGACAATAGATTATTCAGTACTAAAAAGAAATGAGCTATCATGCCATGAAAAGACATGGAGGAACTTTAAATACATACTACAAAGTGAAAGAAGCCAACCTGGAAAAGCTACATACTGTATGATTCAAACTATGATATTCCAAGCCTTTTCTAAGGCAAAACTATAGAATCAGTAAAAAACATCAATGGTTGTCAGGGGTTAGTGAGGAGGAAGGAATAAATGGGTGAAGCACAAAGGATTTTTAGGGCAATGAAACTATACTGTATACTATAAATGGTAGATAAATGTCATTGTACATGTGTCAAAACCCACAGTTCATGTGTTAGAAATTTGATCCCCAACGTGGTGATGTTGGGAAGTAGATGATAATAGGAGGTGTTTGGGTCATGGGGCACTGCCCTCATGGATTTATGCCATTATCGCAAGAGTAGGTTCATTATTATGGAAGTGGGTTCCTCATAAAAGGATAATTCCAGTCCCTTCTTGCATTCTCTTGCTTACTCTTGCCTTCTTTTTGCTCTCCTGCCATGCATAACACAGCAAGAAAACCCTCACCAGATGCCAGCCCCTCAATCTTGGACTTCCCAGCCTCCAGAATCATAAGCCAATAAATTTCTGTTCATTATAAATTACAAAGTCTGTGGTATCACCTGTTACAGCAGCACAAAATAGACTAATACATGTGTATACATAGAAAGACAGAATCCTAATGCAAACATGGTAAAAATATTAATATTTAGGGACTATGGGTAAAGTGCTTATGGGAGTTCTTTATTACCATAATGCAAGCTTTTGTATGTCTGAAATTAATTCAAAATTAAAAGGTGTTTTATTTTGTTTTTTAAAAACATGGTTGCTAAAGGTAGGTATATTTTGATAGCTAAAAGTAAGTTTAAGCTCTATAATCACATTTTGGTTCAAAATCCCACTCAGCTCCTTTGTAGCTGTGAGAACTTGGGTAAGTTACTTAACTTCCCTCAACTTCAATTCCCCCTTTGATAAAATAGGTAAGATATTACATGCCTCATAGAGTTGCTATGAGAAGTGAGACTGTCAGTAAAGCACTAAGCTCAATGCCTGGGTCTCAGGAGATGCTCAATAAATGGTAGGTTCTACTATTCTTTTAATTCCACCTTCAGATGCATAAAACTTCTAACATTTATTGAACCTATCCTCTGTGCCTGATTCTTGTTCAAAGTTTTGTTCAAAATTCATTTAAAATAACTAAATAATTCAGCCAGTAAATGATTAGTATGAAGATCATGCAAAAAATATATGGAGCAATATTAGAAGGAAAAGGAAGAATTCCAACTCAGAATCATATATTCCACTAAGATGTAAAGGCACACAAAGAGGTGGTATAAGATGGAGGGTTTGTGGGAGTTTTGTCTTTCAAAATGTATATTACTGTTAAGGAGTATATTACTATTACAATAGGGGAGTAGAATGGAAATAAAGGACCCTGAGCTTTATCACAGCCTGGTAAATCAATCAGATTATTCCCTGAAGTGATCAGTCCAAGGTATCATATTTGCCCTAAAAAGCCAATAAAGCGTGGAGCACCAAGAAGAAAAAATTGAAAAAATAAGGAAATAATTTTCCCATTTATATCTAAGTCTTTTAGATGTCATTATCTAGAAAATAAAATATAGTCTGGCTGTCAAACCTCAAAGTACACCATGACACTTTCCTAGTTTAAAATACTGTTTTCTATCACACTCCGAGGAAAATCTGAAGTTTTCACTGTTCTACATAATGTGGCAACTCTGCCAATCTTCAGCCTGACAGGCCACTGCAGGGCTTTTGCACTTGTACCTTCTGTCCAGAATATTCTTCCCCCATACAGCTTGCTCCTTTGATTCAAGTCCTGCTTCAAAATGACTTCCTCAAAAAGAAGCACACCTGGCTACCTTATTTAAAATAGCCCATGTCCCCTTATCCCAATTTATTTCTCTCCATGACAGTTATCATCATCCAACTTTTTGGTATATATTTTATACATATAATTTATATATAAAAAACAAAAATATATACAAAAAATTCTTTTGCCTTTTGAATATAACTTCAATTAGGGTTGAGACTTAGTCTTTTGTTAACTACAATATCCCTAGCATCTAGAATACTTTTGTTGAATTAATGAAAAGAATGAACAAACACCAGAACCAAAAGGCCATCATCATCCTTGGAGCCCAAGTAACAATATAACAGGAGGCCAGTGGCCCTGGCTGGTCCATCTGGTAAACCCAAATACATCTGTCAAGTCTTAGATCCAGGATATCTTCCTCGAGAATGCTTTCCTTATCCCATCTTATGAAGAGACTGGTACTCTCCTCTACACTTAGGATCAGAGTACAGAGCAGGCAGGCAACAAAAGCCTAAGCAGACAAGCTAAGTCTTGAAAACTTGAGAGCTCCAGGTTATCTTCACAGTTAAAAGATGTATGGGGCAAGGAGACAAAGCTAGTAGAACGTTATCTAAAAAATAGATAATTCTTACTGTATAGGCCTTAGGCTTTGGATTAATTACCTTATTCAGTTTTCATTGATTACATGAATTATATCACTTGCTCCTTCCAAGAACTCTATAATATAGTTATTAATACCAGTGTCTGCACCTTACAGATTTAAAAAACCTAATACTTAGGGCAGTTAATCACCCAAGAACTCACAACTAGTAAGTAGCAGAACCACAATTTAAATATCCATCTTCTGACTCCAGAACTTGCCTAAGCATTGGGCACACCACCTTCTTTGTGCTGCAAATCAATCAAGAAGCAATTACTGCAAATCTACTGTGACTATGAATGTTGGAAAGTAGAAAATAAATAGAAAATACACTTAAATTGTTAGGTTAGGCCTCAGTTTATCACTCTGCTATCTTAGGAGCTAAGAAAGGGCCAGTTTCTTTTTCCATGTATCCTCTCCCATTCCTTTCTGTCCTTCACTCTCCATTCTCATATTTATTTTTTTATTTTATTTTTCTGAGACAGAGTCTCACTCTGTTGCACTGGCTAGAGTGCCATGGCGTCAGCCTAGCTCACAACAACCTCAAACTCCTGGGCTCAAGCAGTCCTTCTGCCTCAGCCTCCGGAGTAGCTGGGACCACAGGCATGTGCCACCAAGCCTGGCTAATTTTTTTTTTTCCTATATATTTTTAGTTGGGCAATTAATTTCTATTTTTTTAGTAGAGACGGGGTCTCGCTCTTGCTCTGGCTGGTTTCCAACTCCTGACCTTGAGCGATCCTTCCGCCTTGGCCTCCCAGAGAGCTAGGATTACAGGCGTGAACCACCACGCCTGGCCCTTCATCCTCACATTTATATAGAAACATATACCACTTACCATAACTAGTAAGACTCAAGACTGCCTTCCTTTTGGCTCCAAAAGGTGTCTAGTCCAGAACTACTCACAATACTCAATTCTTCCCTTTCCTAGAAGAAAAACCAGTAATGTAGAAAATGACTTTGTAAGATTTATAATTTTTCTAGAGCTGGCCATCTCAATATTGGTCCCATTTCCTCTCCAGTCTAGACAGCATCCTTTAACTGTATCTTACCTCAACCTGCCTTTGCTTAAATTGTCTCTCCTCCAAGTAGTACCTGCTACTTGTTGCAATCAGTTCCTTCTCGACGAGCTCTACACAAAATATCAAGAATCTTCCTGGATAATGACTGAGTTTAAATTCATGGCAAAACCCTAATCCCTGTTTTTCTTGTATTATCTCAATTTCTAAGGTCAAGGACCCATTTATCTATCACTATGAACCTCAAGGTGCATGTGGTAAGTGTATATAAACACAAAGTTACATATGGCTCAGTTTTCTGTAAAGAAATAGTTATGCAATGATTAAATAAACCAGATTATTCCGCATACAGAATGAACTACAACATAACCTCTGCACTGAAGATGGAAGGAAAACTCAATTAAACGTTGTTTTTTTCCCGCATACATATGAAAGGTAGACAATGCTTAGAAAAGTGCCTGGCAATGTTTACTATAATTATCACCAGGAACCACCGTACCAAGCTTCTCTTCTTTCAACTTTTCATTGACCGTCTTTCAGTCCTCCGTCCGTCGTCAGTGGGGCCCAGACCACACTCGGTGTAGAGGAACAGGGGCTGCTCCCACTCGACTGGAGCCAGGGAGTCTCCGGTCCCGCCGCGCCCCCCCATCTCTGGGCACAGCAGGCCGCGCCCCTCCCAGGCCGCGCGGGCCGCGCTTACCCTGGCAGCCGCCGGCGCCGCCCCTAGGCCTGGGGACAACACTTCCGGTTACTCTCCGGACACTCGAATCCGGCGGCCGCAGTCTCCGCGGTGGTAGACGTAAGGGCCCAGCTTCGGAAAGGGAAAGAAAGCGAACCCGGGTAATCGACGAGAGCCAGGAGCAACTCCTTTTGCGCGGCTTGGCGAGGGAAGTTGGGGCCAAGCCGCCCACCGGACGCTCTAAGGGCCAACAAGGCCGGCTACGCAAATCCTTTCAGCCGGGCTGGGAAGAAGCCGACGCAGCCCCACGCCCGCAAGTCACATGATCGCCCCTCTCGGATGGCTAGAGCGCTCCACCCCTGGCCTCTGGACCAATGGGGGCCGAACCTTCGAAAAGGGGCGGGCCCCGAGGGCGCCTGCGCTCAGTGGGTCCTTGGCGATTTGGGATGGAGGGGCTGCACTGACTGACTCATTGGAAGGCTGGGGTTGAAGAGAGGCCTTCGCTGCTACTTTAAGAAGAAACAACGCCAGCAGTTTTGCAGTTTATATTACAGTTTCCCTAACGCTTTTCAAAGAGAACTCAAGTCAGGAGTCTCGTGACAGAGAAAGATGCCGCTGACCCTGAGAAAAGCACCCGGAAGGTCTGGAAGTGATGGAGGATTCCGAAAAAGCACAGCAGAAGCGCTGTCACCACGAAGATGGGGCTAGCAAGATGGATGAAATGCTGTGAAAGGGGGGTAATGGTGGCTTTGTGTGGGTGGAGAAAACAGCAGTGGGAAAAATACTGTTGGAGTTTCCCCAGTCCTTTCTGATTACCATTTTTGGCTGGAATCAGCTAAGACTAATCACCTATGTGTGGGCTAAAGTAGAACTGAGATTTCTCTCAGAGTACACAAATGTATGTTCTCCCGATCAATTGTTCAATGAAAAAAAAGTTTTAAAAAGCCCTCAGCTATCAAAGGGGAAGAATGAGTACTAGGAATATAGAACCCTCCGCAGCGTGGCCAAGGACTTGAAAGTGTGAGCCAAGTGCTGGGGTTAGAGAGCATTGAGAGCATCATCAGGGTTACATGTTCAAGATTAAGCATGTTTCTACTTCCAGAATTTTTCCGTAGAGGAGCTGCGGCATATTCTAGTTTTGTAGGGATTTTTTAAATGAAACTTTTAAGTAAGGCCAACATATTCTATCCAAGGTGGTCTTAATATTTAAAATAACTTTTAATAACTTGTTTGAGTGTATGGTATGTACCAAACACTGTTTTTACATGTATTATCTTATTCAGTTGTAACACAAATTTTATGTGTTTTAATGTCTTAGGAGGAAAGTGGTGCACAGAGAGATTAAGTAATTTGCCCAAGATTACGTATTTAGTAACTAGTGAAGCTGAAATATGAACAGTCTGATATCAGAGCCTATGCTTGCAACCACTTATGGCTGCATCAATAGTGGTGAGCGTATTGTGGAAGTATTGGAATATAAAAAGCAAACTGGATTCTGATCTCTGCACTACATATAAAAAAGGTCTGAATAAGTGTTAAATTGAACTATTCAGCCTTTTCTTTCAAGAGACACTGGCCCAAGCAACGTCTCTTTTTATTCACTTAAACATTTATTGAGCACCTCAAATTCTTCTGACACTATGCTGGATATTAGGAATTTAAAGGCAGGTAAGACTCTACCATTTTTTTTTTTTTTTTTTTTTAGTACCATTCTTTTAATGACTCTCAGTCTAGTATGGAGACTGCAGGTGTCATAAGGTGTGGTAGAGGTAAAAATCGCATAAAGTAATCTGGAAGCATAAAGATGGTGCACTTAGGCTGGTCGCGGTGGCTCATGCCTGTAATCCTAGCATTCTGGGAGGCCAAGGCAGGCAGATTGCTTGAGGTCAGGAGTTCGAAACCAGCCTCTGAGCAAGAGTGAGACCCCCATCTCTACTATAAATAGAAAGAAATTAATTGGCCAACTAATATATATAGAGAAAAAATTAGCCGGGCATGGTGGCGCATGCCTGTAGTTCCAGCTACTCAGGAGGCTGAGGCAGGAGGATTGCTTGAGCCCAGGAGTTTGAGGTTGCTGCGAGCTAGGTTGACTCCACGGCACTCACTCTAGCCTGGGCAACAAAGCGAGACTCTGTCTCAAAAAAAAAAAAAAAAAAAAGATGGTGCACTTAGTTAAGACTTTGTTTGAAAAAGAGTTAGAAAAGACTGCAGGAGGTGAGGCTTGAAGGAATAGAGTTGGCTGAACACGAGATCAGAATGGAAGACAGGAAATAAGTCACAGAGATATATATCTGATTTCAATTAGTGGACTTCATCTTGTAAGAAATGGGAAGCTGTTCCTGGAATTTGGTATGGGTATAAATATGATATAATTCCTATTCAGAAATGGCAAAATAAAAAGTATTCTATAAATAAGGCGTGAATTACATGTGTCCTGATTACTCTGATATTCAGAATAATATTTTGTTCCTGCCTTTAGCTCCCACTTACCTGCCTTAAATAAGCCACAGCATAAGGACTTTAAAAATCAGAGCAGAAAGCAAATAATCACTGTTCAATTGTTACCAGTTCCCTATTTGCCTTTGTGGTATGTATTTTGAGATACAAATGTGTATTTTTTCTCATTTTAGATCCCTATTCCAGCTTAAACAGAGGTGTAGAGCAAAGTAGAAAGTAGTTGTAGCAAAAAGTATGCCCCTCCCAAATATGTAAGCCAAGAACTGAAAAGTGTCTGAAGAAGATGTAGCATGGAGGAGAGGTTTTATAAGAGAAGCATATAGGCTTGGAATACTCCTACAGAGGTAAGGGACTTCCCTAAATTAAGAAAAAAAATGATTCACTCAAATAAGAAGAAAGAGAAGAACATCTCAAGTGTCTATGAGCATTTTGATGTTCAGACCCTGACATTGGCCAAGACAAATGATAAGAGTCCATCAAGGAGAGAGTTCATTAGGAAAGATACTTCTAACATTAGGAAGACACCTGAGTGTATAGCATTAATCACCTGTGGCGTGGATGCTACAGAGCTTCCAGCCCCAAAAATCAGGTAGATAGAAATAGGAACAAGTTTACCATTACATTCCTCTCCTCTTTTCCTGGAACCTGCACTGGATCCCATAAGCTTGTCATGAACCTGAGTGAAAAAGATAGCAAATGACTGACGTTTACCACTGCCTTCAGAATTGGAACTCAGAGTCAGGAATGTCTTTAGATATTAAGGTTGGGGCTAAAGTAATTGTGGTTTTGGACCATGAATTTTAAATCATTATAACTAGGCTCAAACACATTTTTATTAATCAAAATGGGAACTATTACAATCAACACATTTTTGCCAATGAGAAATAAGTTTGTTTATTCCTGCAGTGTAAAAATCCATGCTTTGGGATTTGAGGAACTCCTGGAAAGCATTTTCTGCATCCTGCTGGTTGTGGAAGCATTTTCCCTGCAAAAAGTTGTCAAGATGCTTGAAGAAGTGGTGGTCGGTTGGTCAGGTGAATATGGAAGATGAGGCAAAACTTCATAGCCCAATTAGTTCAACTTTTGAAGCATTGGTTGTGTGACATGCAGTTGGGCATTGTCGTGGGGAAGAATTGGACCCTTTCTGTTAACCAACATCAGGTGGTGCAGTTTTTGGTGCATCTCATCGATTTGCTGAGTGTACTTCTCAGACATAATGGTTTTTCTGGGATTCAGAAAGCTGTAGTGGATCAGGCTGGCAGCAGACCACCAAACAGTGACCATGACCTTTTTTTGGTGCAAGTTTGGCTTTGGTAAGTGCTTTGAAGCTTCTTACTGGCACAGTCACTGAGCTGGTCATTGCTAATTGCTGCATACAGTCCACTTTTCATTGCACGTCACAATGCAATAGAAAAATGGTTCATTGTTGTTTCGTACAATAAGACAAGATGACACTTCAAAATGACAATTGTTTTGATTTGGGACAGCATATGAGGCACCCACTTATCAAGCTTTTTCACCTTTCCAATTTGCTTCAAATGCCAAATGACAGTAGAATGGTTGACTGCTGAGTTCTTTGGCAACTTTTCGTGTAGTTGTAAGAAGATTGTCTTGGATGATTGCTCTCAGTTGGTCATTGTCAACTTCTGATGGCCACTATTGCACTCCTCATCTTCAAAGCTCTTGTCTCCTTTGCAAAACTTCTTGAACCACCACTGCACTGTACTTTAGTTAGTAGTTCCTGGGTCAAATGCGTTGTTGATGTTGCGAATGTCTCCGCTGCTTTATGACCCATTTTAAACTCAAATAATAAATTTGCTTGAATTTTCTTTTTTGTCTAACGTCATTTCCATAGTCTAAAGTAGATATAAATCCTAGCACTCTGGGAGGCCGAGGCAGGAGGATTGCTCAAGATCAGGTGTTAGAAATCAGCCTGAGCAAGAGCGAGACCCCGTCTGTACTAAAAATAGAAAGAAATTAATTGGCCAAGTAAAAATATATAGAAAAAAATTAGCCAGTCATGGCGGCACACGCCTGTAGTCCTAGCTGCTCAGGAGGCTGAGGCAGAAGGATCACTTGAGCCCAGGAGTTTGAAGTTGCTATGAGCTAGGCTGATGCCACGGTACTCTAGCTGGGGCAACAGAGTGAGAAAAAAACCATAAAGTAAATATAAAATAAACAGCAAGTTATAAGTCATTAGCAAAAAAACATCAATCGGGAAATGTGCATTAAAATGATGTATAACATAACCACATTTATTTAAGAATATATTTCAATATCGAATGGCAAATTTCAACAATGCTAAAATGTCAATTACTTTTGCACCAGTCTAATAATATAAATAGTGTATGCGTATGTGAGGTTTTGGATTGTAGTTCCTACTGGTTACACTTTCTTATGGATACAGTGACCAATATATAGAGGGTATTAATGGAAGATATTGCACATCAATACTGAGTGCCGTAATGGCAAAAATTGTTAGTTACTGCCAATTAGTCATGCAGTTCAGAGAGAAAAACCCCCAAGATCATATAAGAATGAAAATATAAATAATGGGCTTTAAAGAATGAAGATGAGTAGAAATCATGGGTGAATGGACCAGGCATGGAGGTGGGAATTCCTAGATAAGGAAAGGTAGATGGCCTGTTTAATAAGGGGGCTTTAAAATACTCATGAAATCAAGTAGTGCCCTCCAGTAGCAAAACCTACTGGAAATCTAGAGGTGAAAATATAAACAATTTTGAGGATGCTATAGCTGAATTATGTATGCCCTGTCCCCACCCTCCACCAAATTCATACATTGAAACCCTAACCTCCAATACCTCAGAATGTGACTGTATTTGGAGATAGGGCCTTTAAAGAGATGATTAAGTTAAAATCACACTGTTAAAGAAGACTCTAATCCAAGAAGAGATGGGAGTAAGGCAGAGAGAGAGAGAGAGAGAGAGAAAGAGAGAGGTGCATGCATACAGGAAAAAACATGTGAGGACACAGCAACAAGGTGGCCATCTGCTGGTCAAGGAGAAAGACCTTAGGAGAAACCAAACCTGCTGACACATTGATCTTGGACTTCCAGACCCCAGAACTGAGAAAAATTTCTAAGTCACTCCATCTGTGATATTTTGTTATGGCAGCCCTAGCAAACTAATACAGAGAAGAAGAGTTACATTATAAAAATGAAATATTTATAGGGATGTATTTAGCTGTAAGAATCAGGAAGTTTGAGAGTGTGGAAACTGGGCCCTTGTTTATCCTGTTAGCTACTGAGGTCAGGTATTGCTCAATTACCTTTGCATCCTCAAAGCCTAGTACAGTACCTGAAACAAAACATCTCAATAATTATGAGTAGAATGAATGATGAAATGAAAAAGAAGAGAGAGAGATTCAAGTGAGATTGTGCAGAATTAATCTATACTAGCTCTCCTCATGCTTTCTGATGTAAGGACTCTTTATAGTCTTAAAAACTATTGTGAAACTCAAAGATTGTGGATTATATCTATTAGTATTTATCACATTAAAAATTAAAACTGAAAGGTGAAAAATGTTTATTTTTTCTAAAATAACAATGATCAAACCACTATGTGTTAAAAAATAACTATATGAAAACATTTATGAAAAATAACTGTATATTTTAACTCTCTTTAATGACTGGTATACTAGAATATAGGCAGTATATAAAATGTAAATAGAAATTTTTATATTTGCTTACACATTCAAGCTGTTAAGATATAAAATTTTGGATTAAGCATATGAAGAAAGTCTGGCTTCACAGAGATAGGCATTTAAAAAATAAGTCATATTTTAATAGCTTTTTCAGGTAATTGTGGATATTCTTTGATTTACACCCAAACTTGACAGCTGTAAATTTCTTTAGGGTTGGTTGCAATGTGTAATCTAAAGCCACATCACTAACTTTAAATGGATCTTTTACCCTTGTGTGATTTTGTGACATATTGTAACATTGATCCACTGAGATATTTAGCTTTTCTAAATGTTGAAACATTTCAGTATATATAGTATCAAATAAACAGAAAAGAGCATTCATTAAAACCATCCAATCTCATCAGAAAAGCCTCTAATGCTTGGAATGCTGGCAGCTCATGAACTTTTCTAAATGCTGATTTTCAGTTGCAAACTAGCATTTTTCATTAGGAACAAATCCTGTCAATTTCCTTTGAAGTGACAGTCTCTTTTCTTTGGTTTTTGAGAAAATTTCTGCCAATAACCAAAGTCTAAATCTAAAATAATGTTATATTTAGTGTTGACTGTTACTTGTTCCTTCAGATAAAAGTGGTGCTCCTTGAAAAAAAAAAAAAAAAAGAAAGAAAGAAAGAAAGAGCAGCTCACAATGCAAAAATCACCTGAATGCTTTTCCTAGAAACAATCATTTTCTTTTGATTCACAGCTGATGTGCTTTATCTGTACTTCTGATTTATTTTTATTTTATTTTATTTTTTATTTGGCAATTCTTTATTATTATTAAAATGTACACTTTAACATCCTATTCTTAAGAAAATACGTAAAGAAACATGTACTTTTCTAGTGATACAGAATTTTTTTTATTGCCTCATATTATGGGGGTACAGATATTGTTAGAGTTACATATCTAGCCCCTGCCCCCCCTCCCCCACCCCACTATGCCAGAGCTTCAAGAGTGCCCAGCCTCCAAGTGGTGCGCACCGTGCACTTCCCATTTATTCACACAGAATATTAAAAAGACATGTACTTAACAGTTTAGATTTAATAACAACTATGTTTTTACTGCTTCATTAATGATATTTTTAAGTAATTAACACTTCCCCTGGCCCCTGTGTGTGTAGCAGTTATGGACGCAGTGACTACTAGTACCTCATAATGTCACTGCCTTGATCCAATAGTTTTACCCCTGTTGCTTTTGCATGATCAGTTTTTTTCATTGCAAATAAAGCCTTGATATTATTATGAAAATACTTTTGGCCTGAAAGCATCTCAGAACCTCTGTGGGTCTGAGTACCACACTTTGAATACTGATGATTTAAGTTTTTTTGTGGAAATTTGAAGGACAAAGGGTCAAGGTTGCCTTGGCAGTTTTGAACACAAGTGCCAGGTATATGGCAGGTTGTGAATTAACATTTGTTGGATGGACTGAAGAATCCGAAATTCTATAAATATTTGCTTAACAAATGAGTGTGATTATCTAGAAAAGAATGGTGGAGAGAACATGATCTAGAGTGGAGAAACAACATACTTTTTGTAAAGCAAAATCTGCTTTCAATATCTAGCTTTGCCACTTATCAGCTGTATTTAGTTCTGCTGGGCCTCAATTTCACCAGTAAGATGGGGATTATGATATATAGGTTTATGGCAAAAAGTTGCACTAAATGAAACGATGTTGATAAAAATCTTTAATAGAGTTTTGGGGGACATAGAGGTGAAGAAAACACAAGGACTCATTATAAAATCAGTTTGTGAAATTTTGAGGGGAATTTCCCAGGCGACATAAGTGGAAATGCAGATTTAAATTAAGACAGGTAAATGTAGACTGCAGGCATGTTTGGAAGGTATTTATTAATTCAACTACTATTTAGTGAGAACCTACTATTCCAACAGAGGAGACAATGGACAGTAAAATATCTATTAATGTATCTGAGGGAACAGAGATCTAGATCAATAGAAAATCAGGTCAGGCACAATTGTTCAGCAGGTACACCAAGGTTTTCCTGTGTGAGGTTCTGTTCAGTGGGGCTGAAGAGGGCTATGAGGGGCTTAGTTATCTTCAAAAGCTAGTGACCCTGAGCTAAGAAAACTGGAAATACAGGAAGTAGCCCGTCTGGAGAAAGAACTTAGACGGTCACTGTAGAACCTTAGTGCACACAGCTTTTGGTCTCCCTTTTGGTGCAGTGGACAGCACCTTAATCTCATAATCTGAAGGTCTTGGGTGTGAGCCTCCGAGAGGGTGGTGGCTGTAAAGAAAGCTTATTCTCCTTGTACTTGTCTGAAGTGTAAACCAGTGGTTCTGAACCTTTTTGGGACCAGGGATGGGTTTCATGAACGGCAATTTTTCCCTGAGTGGGGGGAGGACGGTTTCAGGATGGTTCAAACACATTATATTTATTGTGCAGTAAAATCTCTCTGCTAATCATAATTTGCATTTGCAGCCGCTCTTCTGCACCAGCATCACCTCTCAGCTCTACTTGAGATCATCAGGCATTAGATTCTCATAAGGAACCTGCAACCTAAATCTCTCGCCTGTACAGTTTACAGTAGGGTTCTGCTTCTGTGAGAATCTAATGCAGCTGCTGATCTGATAGGAGGTGGAGCTTATGCGGTGATGTGAGTGATGGGGAGCGGCTGTAAATACAGATGAAGCTTTGCTCACTAGCTCGCTGCTCGTCTCCTGCTGTGCAGTCCGGTTCTTAACACGCCACAGACTCATACCAGTCTGCAGCCTGTGGATTGGGGACTGCAGGTGTAGACGATAACCACACTTCCTTTAGGGATAAGATCATTAGAGCATCCTGGGGTAGCTGCACTTATTTGCAGTCGAGAATTAATTTCTTCTTTTCAAAAATAGCAACAGAGTGGAATTGCGTCAGGGCCAGAGCTTTCCCACAGTAACTTTCTCCTCGTCCTCATTTGACATGCACATCAGGCCACAAAGTACCTGTTTCTTAAGAGGGAATCTCCGCCTTCAGTCTGGTGCTGGCTCCACCTTGGTGCTAGTAGACTTCCAGAATGCTGAATGGTCCTGAAAAATCAGGTTGGGCATAAAATGTCTAGTCCTGAAATAACCATGTGCCACAAATAGCTAATAGCTAGAGGGCCGGGATGGTTGTTAGGGGAATGGTAACTCTCTGTCTGGGCAGGCAGGAGCCGGCAAGGTACACGTCCCTATTCTCCAGCTTTGCTCCTTCCTTCTCTCTGGTTGGGTAATCACTGCTTCCCAGATTACCACCTCAGAGTTGTACGGATGGATGCAGATGTTAAAGACATTGACCTTCTTTAATTGATCTTTTTCTTTTTAATTTCATGGCACACAGAGGACAGGGAAACACTGGACACCTTTGAAGTGTAATAAATCGGATCTGTTTACCCCCAGTGGTTCCCATGACAGGGCTGGCAATATTTAGATCAACACTCCAACAGGCTGTATACAGGCAATGAAGGGAAATCAAGGAAGAGAGAAGGGGAGGAATCTCTGAGTGGGAAGAGATGCTCTAAGAGGAAGAAGGTCTGTACTGGGCAGGAGTGGTCATTTTCTTCTCGTCCATGCAGAGTGCTATATGACTGGTGGGATGGGGCATCCAACTCCCTGTTATAGGAGCTGAGAGAAGTTCATTTTAATGACAGGAAGACCTCTCTGTTACTTGGAACTGGATTTATGTGGGTATTTAACCTGAGAAACAAGAAAAGCCAATGATAGGAAGCTAGAGAAGTTAGAGTACAGGAGAGTATGTGGGCTGAGGTCTGGTAATAGGCCCAGGCAGACTCATAATTTCCATTGGGCTCCAGTGACCTGAGGGCAAGGTGGTGGAATCTGAAGTACTTCACCAAATGCCTACAGATTCTGGAGTAAAGTAGTTCAGGCCACAGAACTTTAAACATACCATTCACTTCCCTACCAACCTACAACTCAAGCCCGTTGTAAGGAAAGATCAGTGTCTGCAGGGATGCAGGGATTTGAAGAAGATGGCAGAAGTCAGCCGATATAACATCCCATGTAGACCCTGAGCTGTAATCTGGAGGAGCTCTGGCTCTGCCAATTTGCCTGCCGTTCCATAAAGACCAAATGTTAATCCTCACATCTGCCACTTACTCTACGGATAATACCCTTACACCTTCTCCCAGTTTCATCTCTTGAACAAGAGACATCCTACAGATCTATCAGGCCCTAGATCAAGTTTCCATCAGAATGTCTCAGTCACCAAAGCGCAATTAACCACTCTTTTATCTGAGTCTTCTTAATAGCTTATTATTTATTCATTCAGTTAATATTGAATTTCTGGGACAAGATCCTTAAAGTTGCTAGGAGCACCAGTGAAAATGAGATTCCTTTGTGGATGAAAGTCAAAAATGGACTCCATCACAACGCTCTGAGATAACTAAGTTGAAGGAGGTTTGTGCAGTGCTCCAGATTTCAAGGGAAAGCCCACTGCTGCCAATCTAGGGAGCTAATGGCCTATTCATGGATGAGATGGACTAGGGTGAGCGTGGAGCACCATGGACCAACAGTATTGTTGGAGGGGAACTGATTAGGAAGCAGAGGCCTAAACAACACTCTCCAGACACTGCATGGACACTGTTTCCAAATGGATCTTGTAGCATCAAAAATTAAAGCTGAACATTTATTTCTTTCTAACAATTATTTTATTTAGCACCCTACAAACAAACAAAAATTATTTCATTCCCTTTCATGTCTAAAGGATGGAATATTTAATTGGAATTTTAAACTTAAAAAAGTGCTGATCTTGAATCACATATAAACTATTTTCTCTATATACATGGTTATTCTATTTATACATGGCTAGGTGCACTAGGAATGGTGATGCAAAGATGGATCCTGGAATTGCCAACCCCAAAGCCACCTCCTAGACAGCCATAGCTTCAGTAGCCAGTTGATAATTATAACTTTTTAAAGATATAAGAGCAGAATATTCTGGGATACCTGTGCTAATTAATCTGGCAGTTTCCATCATGGCCTCCCCCAGATGTGGCATGCTCCCTTCCATGAAATTAGGAACTATAAATTGTAATGGAAACAACAAAGCAAAATATATCAATATCCTGGTGGGACGGGGAACACGGGATGAAAAATTACCTATCGGGTGCAGTGTACACTATTTGTGCGATAGGTACACTAAAAGCCCAGACTTCACCACTACGCAATGTGTCCACATAACAAAACTGCACTTGTACCCCCTAAATTTATAAAGTAAGATACTTTTTGGAGGTGGCAATATTTGTGAAGATAGAGTAGGGAGAGATTATATGGGCATCACTTTAGCTGTGCTTCCCTAAAGACAGGAAATTTGCATAGAGATCTGATTACTTAGGAGGACCAAACCTGGGGAAGAGTATAAAGGAAAGGAGGCTGGAAGTAGTGGTAACGGTGTCTTTGTGGGGGGCAGTAATAGGGGTACTAGAGAGGTGTCATTTTTTCAGGGGTAAGAAACTTTGAGGTTGTCAACCGGAGAAAGAAGCGAATATACAAAGAAGGTTAACAAGAAACTGGAGAATGTGGGCATCTATCCCACTACCTCTCACATGCTAAGCAAGCACTCTACCACTTGAGCTAATTACCCAACCTGAGGTTGTAGGAAAATATGCCACACCCCACCCACTTTTCAGGTTATTGGGGGTGCCTTGAACTTTGGGCGGGCCAGCCCCAATAGTAGAGGATTGAGGGTGGTACTTGTCAGATGTTCCCTTGGGCAAAGCTCTGTGAGCCTGGATTGTGAATGGGGATTTCCAAAGAAGGGCAAGGAGGAAGACCTCTCTCCCAACTTCCCAATTTCACTTTTGTGATCTCCTGGAAGTAAAGAGAGCATATTCCAGATGTAGAAGCACCACCCAGACCTGCCTGGCATGCTGGCAGCTATTCACAGCTATTCTATTCACAGCTATTCCAGCCTGTTTCAGAGTTGTATCACTTGCTCCTTGCAAGCACGGTCACCCAGAAGTGGTGGGGCAGTTTCGCCCAGCCACAGAGCCTCAAGACAACCATCCTGCAGCACCCTTGGGCCAGGCCTCAGGCAAACCTGTTCCTGCTTCTGCCTTACAGAGAAGTCCTGATATCCTGAAAACCTATTTTTTCTTAATTTCTCAAAGATGTAAGCTGGGTGGCCCAGGGTAGGGAGAAGAGGAAAGGCTGGGAGAGAATTTTAAGAGGCTATTGGGCCTAAGTGAAAATAAGGGCTTTGCCTCAGTTGGACTGAAGAATAGTTGTGAGGAAAGGTAGAGAACGTAAACACTGGTGTCAATCCCTGCTCAGTCCTGAGTATCTGTTAGGTTATTGAGTCTGAAATGATAACTTCCATTTGTCCTGAAAGAATGGTCAAAATTTTAACCCTTTCTCCTTTCTGAGTTTAACAGGCAAGAGCTATTTTCTATATTCCTTTCCAATTGTGCATACAGAATCAACACATTTGACCTTAATATTTTGTCTGACACAGGCATTTAGCTCTGATCCAAGTATCCCATTTAAAGATCTTGACCTTCTTGCCTCCCTCTCGTCTTTGTTCTAAACCTCAACGTGCTCCTCAGATATACTTGTCCATAGGGGAGATTTCTTGGATTTCCCAGAGAACACACAGTTCCTGAGGCTACACATAGTACTTTTCTCCTCCTGTAGGACTCAGGGAATGATGGAGAACCTTGGAGGGCCGAGGAAGAGAAAGCTTGAGAATTTAAATCTCAATCTGTAGATTCATTGCTGAAGTACTTATTGAATACCAGGCACAGTGGAGGCCAACAGTTCTGTTATAGAAACTGCAACAACAGCAGCAAGTAACTTAACAATTATTATGGTCTAGGCACTATTTTAGATGTTCTATATGTATTAACACAGGTAAAATGCCTATATGTAGTCTATAGTCTTCATTTTTCATGTGGAAAACTTATAGAAATTTATCACTACAGGCCTCAAGAATCTCCCAGCCAAAAGGGAAAACAGTTGGAAGCTATACAATGTCTGTTCTTTTGGCACTTCTCTTGCCATCCCCGCCATCCCCCATTTCTCTTAGTCATTGGCCACCACACTCTCCTTGGTCCTTTTTATGCCTGTCCACTTCTTCAGTTTCCCAGGGCAACAGAAGAGGGCTTTTCCTTGTTATCCTAGTAGAGACTACATTAGCTCAATTATCTCACCATTGTAGTAGATTTCAAATCTGTTTCTCATCAAAGCAGAATTTTCATTTAAAATAGGAACAGGTCATTTTCTCTGAGTGTAACTAGCATCAAGTAGGGATTTTGTTTAATTAACATGTGTTGAATGAAGTCATGCTATACAGGTAATTTAGAAACCTCAAAGGAGAGAGTTTTCAGCTCAGTAAAGACTGGACAAAGGATGAGAAGCTTGAGCCAGGGTCTAACAAACCCATAGTAATTTCTTTGTTTGAGGACTGAAAAGAGTGAGAAGGCATTATTCTCAGAGTGACCGGTGGGTGCCGCCATTAGCCAATGGCCTTCATGGAACTGTCAGTGGTTCAGAGCAGCTTCAGGGCCCTCCTTCATGGTCCCAGTTTATGAGGAGTTCACATCCTAAGGATTGGAGAGGCTGCTCATGTGGGACACAAATTTGACAACAGGCTTTATTATTTATGCCATTTTTTGGGTTCATTTACAAATAAGGAGATAAAATAGAAAAGCATAGTTAATCAATAAAATTGTTTTAGCATTATGATTAACATAGAACAAGGTTGAGAAGAATCATATGGTGTCAAACAGAGATTTGAGTGATGGAAAAGGGAGAAGGATGGAAAAAGGGGCAGACCCTGATGGCAGCCCTAGGTACCTATAGAAAGCCAGTCTCCCTGAAGCCAGACTATCTATACAAAGATCAAATGTTCTTTTTTGCATTTTGAGCTCTGTTCTGGCTAGTTGAGCTAAATGTCACATGATGTATGGTTCATACAGAAGCTCATGCAGTTTCTTTGAGCAGGGGATAGTGTTGCAGTTTCAAAAATACATTTTTTAATGTGGTTTATCTTGGCAGTTGGAGGAAAAATCTATGTCCCAATTTATTTTGAGCACATTTTTGTCAGAATGATCTCTGCGGAGAGGTAAATTGTAGGATTGAATGTCACCTTCCTTAGTGAGAGTTAAATGTGAGAGTTAAATGCCAGTTCCTACCTTCACCCATCCTCTTTCCATATCTCTCTTTCCCACTTTGCCTTTCTTCTTAATACCTAGTCAACCCTCAGATAATCTGATAGAAGACAAATTTTCATTCTTTACCGGACCATGATTTGTCAATATGAATAAAGTAAAAGGTCAACGCATTTTCAGGTAAATGTGCTTATGCCTCCTGACAAAATTCCCTGGCTGATTTTCACACTTTGTACCCAAAACTTTGATTTTTCCAACAAAAATATTTTTATTAACTTCAGGCGGAAGCCCCAAAACTATTTGTAAAAGTCATTTGTGACAATCTTTTCCTTTTCTGTTTTTGTATATAATACTGTATATCATTTTTCGTTAACCTATCACAGAAGTACAGAATAAGGTGATATTGAGCTAAATAAAGAGAGGTGAAACTCTTTATTTATTTAACAGAAACCATTTGTAGCCCAGGATTTGGGGGAGGAAAGGAACAAAATTTGGAGCAGGTGGGGATCTCATTACCCCTCACATGCTAAGTGAGCACTCTACCCCTTGGGCTAATTCCTGTTTGTGTGCCTACTTTTCTGTTTTTTATAACTGGAACACAAATATTATTCCATGTGCCACTTCAGTTTTCAGACTTCTCAGAGATCTCCAGGAACTTCTGTACCATGGCGAAGCCAGCACTGGGGTTTCTCAGAGATAGCTTCATACCTGGAATGCAGTGAACATCCTCTGCTCTGAGCAGGACTGTGGGGAAAAGGGAGACCAAGAAAAGATCGCATTAGGAAAGCTCTAATTCTAATTTGTTTTCACTCTCCCAATTAGATGAAAGAGAAGGAAGTACAGTCCCTAGTTAGCAGTTACCCCAATGCTCCGTTGAATGCATCACTTTTTTTTTTATTTCAGCATATTATGGGGATACAAATGTTTAGGTTATGTGTCTTGCCTTCCCCCCTCCCCCCGATGAAATGCATCACTTTTTAATAACACCTTCTCCAATCCATGCTGCAAATCTGAATATAAGCCCAAGTATATTTTCATTTATTGTTCCTTCAAATAACTTACCTTTTATCAAGTATCTGTGTTGCTAATTGTTTCTCAGTTTAGGGGAGTTTAGATTTGTTGTTACCTGTTTCCTCCTTGAGTCTGGAGTACAGTGCTTCTCTACCGAATTTCAGATTATTGAATTTAGAAATTCTTTTTGTTTTTTCCACAAGTAACTAGACTGAGGAACTCATTTATTTTACACTGCCCTGTATTATGATGCCTATTTTTGCTAATCAACTTTATTTATGTATTTCCATTGTATTAATTTCTTGGGCTGGCATAACAAAATACCCCAAACCGGGTGGCTTAAAATGATAAACATTTATTTTCTCAATTTTGGAGGCTACAAGTCAGAAATCAAGGTTTCAGTAGGGCCATGCTCTCTCTGATGGCTTTAAAGGAGAATCAATCCACTTCTGTGATTTCCAGCAATTCTTGGAGTTCCTCTGTTTGTGGATGCATCACTGTGGTCAAAGGCCATCTTCTCCCTAAGTGTCTTCATCTTGTCTTTCTTCTTGACCTTGTGTAGCTCTGTGTCCAAATTTCCCCCTTTTTAAAGATACCAGTCATATTGGACTAGGGGTCCACCCCAGTGACCTCATTTTAACTTGATTACCTTTGTAAAGAACTTATTTCCAAATAATGTCACATTCTGTGGTACTGGAGGTTAGGACTTCAACATATCTTTTTTGGGGGACACAATTCAACCCAAAACATCCTTCATCTCAAATAGTTCCCTCAAGGCCCTTTGCTATTAATCTCCCTCACACACCTCTACCACGGTTTCATGCAAACACTAAACTGATCTCTGTCAATGAGTTTTGTCTGTTCTTTTTTTTCTTTTTTTAGTTTTTTAAAATTTGAAAATATTAAGGGGGTACAAATGTTTTTGTTATATGGGTAGCTTTTGTGATGCTTGAATCAGGGCTATAAGTGTGCCCATCACCCGAATAGTGTTCACTGTCACTGTTAGGTAGGTTTTTGCCCCTCCCCTCCTCCCTCCTCCCCCCTGCTTGATTTCCAATTACTTTTACACATGTGCTCCCACTGGTTAGTTCCAATTTATTAGAGAGTGCATGTGGAGCTTGTTTTTCAATTCCTGAGGTACTTCAGTTAGGATAATGGTCTCCAATTCCTTCCAAATTGCTGCAGAAGACATGAATACATCCTTTTTATGGCTGAGTAGTACTGCATGGTACACATATATCACATTTTGTTAATCCACTCATGAACTGATGGACACTTGAATTGATTCCACATCTTTGCAATTGTGAATTGCACTGCAATAAACATTCAAGTACAGGTATCTTTTTGATAAAATGACTTTTTTTTTTCTGTGAATAGGTACCCAGGGATTGCTGGTTTGAATAGTAGGTCTACTTCTAGTTCTTTGAGAAATATCCATACTGTCTTCCATAGAGGTACTAACTTGCAGTCCCACCAACAATGGGTAAGCATTCCTTTCTCTCTGCATTCATGCCAACATCTGTTGTTTGGGGACTTTTTAATAAAAGCCATTGTAACAGAAGTAAGACGATATCTCATTGTGGTTTTAATTTGCATTTCCCTGACAATTAGTGATGGTGAGCATTTTTGCATGTTTCTTGGCCATTTGTCTATCTTCTTTTGAAAAACCTCTGTTTATGCCTTTTGCCCACTTTTTAATGGGGTCATTTGTTTTCTTCTTGCTGATATGTTTGAGATTTTGTAGATTTTGGACATTCTCCATTTATTAGATGTATAATTTGTGAATATTTTCTCCCATTTTGTAGGTTGTCTATTTGCTCTTGATTATTTTCTTTAGTCGTGCAGAAGCTTTTTAATTTAATCAAATTCCATTTATTTATTTTTGTTGTTGCTGTAATTGCCTTCAGGGTCTTAGTCATAAATTCGTTCCCTAGGTCTATATCTAGAAGAGTTTCCCCTACATTTTCTTCTAGAATTTTTATGGTTCATGCCTTAATTTAAGTCTTTTATCTATCTTGAATTAATTTTTGTGAGTGATGAGAGATACGGGTCCTGTTTAATTCTTCTGCATGTGGCTATCCAATTTTCCCTGCACCATTTATTGAATGGAGTTTCTCCAGGGTGTATTGTTGTCTGCTTTGTCAAAGATCAGTTGGCTGTAGAATTTTGTCTGTTCTTGAATGTCATGCAGTTTGTACTACTTAACGTCTGTTTTTTTCACTCAACATATATTGAAGATTTATCCATTTGTTGCATGCATTAGATGTTCATTTGTTTTATTGCTGACTACTATTCCCTTATATGAGTACACCAGAAAATTTATTGCTCATTTACCTCTGATAGACATTTGGCTAGTATTAATAAAGTCTTGAAATTATGTGGTATAAATCCTCTTTGTTTTTATTTTTCCTAATTATTCTGGTTATTCTAGGTCCTTTAGAATAAAAATATCAGTCTCTAAAAAACCTCTTATTATGATTTGATTGGGATTTCATTGAATCTATAGATCAATGAATTTATTTATAGAGAAAAACTGACATTTTAATAATATTGAATTTTTCAGTCTGTAAATACGGCAAATGACACCAGTTGTTTGGGCTTTCTTTAGTTTCAGAAATCTCTTGTAGATGTCTATGTACGAGTTTTGTGCACATTGTCAAGTTTATTTCTAAGTATTTTATTTCTTTTAACTCTATTAAAAATGGTAATTTAATTTTCCATATCTTGTTGCTGGTATATAGAAATACAATTTCTTTTTGTATGTTGTTGTAACCTATGACATAACTAAATTTACTTGTGATATAATGCTTATGTTTGTAAATTAATTAGAATTTTCTATGAACCTAATTATGTTATTTGCAAAAAAATATGGTTTTCTTATTCTAAAATGAGTATGTCATTTATTCACTCATTTATGCATTCATCACATTTTTTTTACATTAGCTAGGGTTTCCAGTAAAATGTGGACTAGAAGTGGTAAGAATGGACATTTTGCATTACCAAATCTTAAAAAGCATGTACTTATTTTTTTTACTATTACCTACATTGTTAGTTGTAGAAATTTCTTAAATGCCCATTACTCATGGTAGGAAGTTTTCTTGTATTCATCATTTACTGAGAATTTTAAATAAATCATGAATGGGTGGTAAATGGGTTCAAATAATTTTTTTGTGCATCTAATGAGATTATTATTATATACTTTTTTATCATATTAATGTGGCATATTACATGTGATTGGCTTTCCAATGATAACTTAATTTTTCATTCCTGAGGCAACCTTTCCTAATTCATGGTGCATTATATAAGTAATACTGAATTCAATTTGTTAACATTTTAAAATATTTTTTGCCTTCATGTTCATGAGGGATATCAGCTTATAGCTTTCTTTTCTTATAATGACTTTATCTGCTTTTGTTATCAAGGGAAATAGGTATAGTTATACTCTTAGTATAATTAATAACACACAAGACTGTAAACACACACACATACACAAACACGGGTATTATTAAAAGTTCCATTTGTGTGTGTGTGTGTTTTGTAGATGTAAGTAGAGATAGAAAGTAAGACAAAGTAGTATGGACAAAAGACACACTGGAGGATTACTTCTTGGCTCATTCATCCACGCGGTTGGTCAGACCAGTGAACTATTTGTTAAGTGAGCACCTTGTATGTTTGTTTTCAGCAAAGGAGACCGTGGGAGGTGGAAGTAAGAGTGACTAAGATTTGTGAGGGAGGGAAAAGCCAGGTCACTTGGCCACATGAGAAAAGAGCAGCCAAAGACAGGTATGATCGTCCCTGGTCCCCCAACCCGGACAGTCCTATGTTAGGTGAATCCTGGAAAGGCGTGGACTCCACTGGTCCTGGGTATGGAGTTGCTCAGGTGTGGCTTTGGCTGATGTGTAGTAATTTCCAGGTGGCATTATTTACATTCTGGGAGGGCTAGGAAGTGATAAAGCAGTTATGCTAGAGAAGAAGCATTGATATATATATTGTCAAGGAGGGTGACACTGTTGCCCTCTTAGCACAGCTGGCAGTGTGTCAGTCTCATAATCTGAAGGTCCTGGTTTGGACCTCAGAGAGGGCAGGCTTTTAGAAGCTCTCTCTCTGCCAGAGACAAATCAAAAGTCCCCTAGACCAAATCACAGAACACAAAAAGGCTGTGTCTTACCTGACAGTACAAAAATCACTTCCTTCTCTCGGTTCTTTTCAGCCTCCCAGTGGAAATGGGTAGTGGAGACATTTAGATTACACCACAAACTCTGCCAGCTATCTGAAAGAATTAGTCTTCCTCTCCCGCTCACATAGGAGGCAGGGGAAATTTCTATTCCAACCTCATGCTCCGAAGGGCACCCAGTCGTAATTAGGGGTGGGCAAAGTCCTTCATTCTCTTCATCATATAATCAATATTTCTAGAGTACGTATCTTCTTAGGAGACTGCTTGGGCAGTGATTCAAGAGGGAATAAAATGTACATATTCCCGCCCTCGTGAAATTACATCCTACTTGGGAGGAGTGGGGAGAAACAGGAAGCAAACAAGAAAAATGCATAGAAGTTATGTGACTAAATCTATTGTGAGGGAATCATTAGGCAATAAAGGTGTTGGGAGCATCAAGCTGACACATTCAGCTTTCAGGAGAAGAGTCACGGAGGTGGTCACCTGGGAGATATCATTTAGCCTCCTCTTCCTCCAGTTGTCTGGCTGGGCCTCTTGTGTCCCAAGTTTTCTAACACTATCATGAGAGTAATTTTTACCTGTCAAGGCAATTGGGGGCTATGAAAGATTTTTGCATGTGATGCTACTTGGCTTGGTTGGATAAATGATGGTACATGAGGACTGGGATGGTAAATCTTTCATATTTCTTCTTCACATGGAAGATGAGGACTGTGGAATTCTCTGGGTGGATGCACAGCACCTCGAGATGAGTCTGAGCAGTTCCATTAGCTGCTGCTTTGGCTGCCCGGTGGCATGCTGGCCACTCACACTAGGCTTGTGTCATAGGTGCTCACTAGGGATTTGACTAATGGATTTACTGATTGAAGTCAGAGCCCACCAGGGTTCTCTTTTTGGATAGGACAGATGTCCCCCTAAGGTTTCCGATAGTCCCTGGGTGAAGAAAAAGCCCTAAATGGGCTTGAAAAATTGAATTCTCTATGGGAAAAGCAGGAAGCCCTGCCACAGAAGGGCATATCAGCATATCGTAGGGTCTCAGTACAGATATGTATTCTCAATAGGTCAAGAGGGTTAAGCAGCAAATATGACCAGAATATCGGTGGTGGAGAAGAACAATCTTGTCTTCATATCCAACTTTCAAAGTAGAATTCATCTACAGAAATCCATATGCCTTTCCATTTGAATAGTATATGGACCATAATTATTGTCTATTGACATCTGGAAGGAAAGGAAGTAAAGATACTTACTGCTCTTTCATCTTGTAGAAAAGCCCTTCCCCATTATATCTGACTCAAAAATTACATAGATGAGTAGGATGGTATGGACTTCCAGAACATTAGTGTTTTTGTTGTTTACCTTTCCTTCTTTCTTTCAATTAAACACTGAATAAAAGCCCCGTTTTCTGCAGTTTTCAATGGGCTCTTAAAATTTCCCCTTGTTCTCCCTCTACTCTCTCCTGTCTCAGGATCCTAGTGTTTGCCTATGCCAACCTTATCTTTCTCTGTAAGATGAGGGGAAGAAAGGATCAAGCCCTATACAGCGAACTGGGCCATATTTGGAGGCGATCATGATGCTGATGTGAGACTCTAGGAGGTTGCCCCACCTCTTCCACCTGTGTGGCCATAATTCCAAAATTAAGTAACAATCTCAGCCGCAGTTTTAAAGCAAGACAATGTGACCTGTGGGAAAACCCCACAATTCCAAACATGAACCCTAGTACCCTACTAGGACCTTTCACTTCCCTTCTGGCAATTCAAGAAAGGGAAACTGTGCCAGAACTAGATTATTTCCATGGCAAAATACTGTAAGTCTCCCTTTCGCCTACATTTTCTGACAGAAACAGTAGCTTTTCATTGTGCTTTTGCCTGGACTCATGTTGGAGACGCTTTGCCCTCAGTTGAGTCAAGGACCCCACTATCACAGTACCTGTAATGACAGTCCAGATCAAAACCTTCAGAAAAGGCCGCACATTTATGAAAAAATCAAGTCATTTTTACTTCCTACATGTGGAAACTGAGATAAATTATTTTCCTCTTTTCAGAAACAACTGAAATTCTATTACGACATGGGGAAAATCCCAGTAATAATACTAGAAATGTATTCCATCCCCATTTTTTATCAGAACCTGATGAGACCCAGAAATGTGAAGAGAAGGAGGGTCATGATTCTGCTGCGCTGAGTAATGGAGCGATACTTACATTTTGCCCTTTGCTGGCAACCTTTTCTCTCCTTCTACTTGAGCCTCTTATATGCCAAGAAGCCTACGGGTGATGCTGTTAAGGACCCTATGAATGGCTTGTCCTTCAGCAAACCCAACATTTGTTTAGGATAGTGGTGTAGGGTCTTAAAATGGCATTAGAAAAATCTTGCATTTTGACTCTGTTGCTCTGTGGTGACTGGGCTTCTATGTAAGCTGTCCACCAACGCCCTTCCTTCAGCTGCCAGCTCCTAAAATCATCTACTCTACTCTTGCCTCAGACTTAGCAAGCTGTTAACTTCATGGCCATCAGTCCCCAAATCAAATGTCACGTTGCTAGAGATGATACCTCCCAAACTAAAGCCACTTATTCATGATTTCTGCCCATCACATGAACTAATTCTATCTCCCTCATAAACACTATGTGTTTTAGAAAGTCTCTTGGGAAGTTTTTTGTTTCTAATTTTCCATCTTTTCTCTAGAATATACGGTTCTTTAGACTCAAATCACTGTTTGGCTTCACTTTATCCTCAGTGCCTAGAGTTAAGCCATGCAATATGATTACCAACTTGAAATGGAGATAATAGGTAAGGATAAGGAATAGGTGACTCAAATACAAATTAATAACTTGATAAATCATCCTGCCACATTCCCAAAATATTAATCTCTGCACCTGCTGATTCATTTTTCTCCCTTTTTATGCTTTATCCAATAGTATGAATTTTACCAGTGACTGACAATTTATTTAAAATGTATAATTTTTATGTTTCTCCAGTCAGAAGTTTTTAAATTAGTGAAAAAGAAAGTAAGGCATAAGTGACCACAGATATTTAGGACTCATCTTTATAACCCAGTCAACAGCTGTAATTTGAATGCTGGGTGAAACTAGATCAGAACTAAAAGCCTAGTGCCTTTGCATGCATGTTCCTGTAACCATTTCCTTCTGCACAGGTCCTTCATTTCCAGTTTCATTCTGTTCTCCACAGGTAAAGCCCTAAAATAATACCTCTATCTTCTGCTCCTTCTGGGGAGTATCAACATGAAGAGGGCTGCAGGATTTGACTAATAAAGCTTGTGAGGATTCTTACAAGCAGTAGACCACAAATCTTTCTGTGAGCCTGAACACTGACAAAGAACAGTGTGAGGGAGGAAGAGGGAGGAGACAGTGGTCACATTCATAATGCTGACAGTGTAAGCACAGTTGCCTTTTCAGGATAGTCAATTGTCCTTCAAAACACCTCTTTCTTTGGGGGGCCAGTGATAAAATGATAACATATCTGATAACAGGTTGTAAAAAATTCCTTCCTCTTTATTGTAAGGGTGGAAAGAAGGGGATGTGCTCATTTCTATTTTACATGTTATCAAAACAACTCCCGAGATGGATTTCTGAAGGTTAGCTTGTCAGAGCTTGCTCTCTGATGAAGGGATAGTGCCATTGCTTCCCCTTAAAGGCTGAATAAAAAGAGGCATCTGCAGGCTGGGAGTTACTAGGAGATTCCCTCTTGCCATTTCCTATCTCTCTGATGGGGGAAGGATGACAATGAGGGACTTGAAATACAGACTAAGAAAGATTCAAAAGGAATAAAAAAGAATCAGGCACAAATCCTCTTCTGGATTCTTTTGTACAAATCCATTTTGCCTGGAAAAATGTACCTTAATATGCATTCATATTCTATTTCTTCATCATCTATTTTGTTTTGTTTTATGTTCATGTTCACAAGAAGCCTGGTGCTACCAAAGAAATGAGAAAATCAGTTAATGGCAACAGAACTGTACTGAAATCTCTCATAAGATATTGAGAGAAGTTTCCTTAAAAGTGAATAATACTCTAAATACAAGGACTTTTTCAGCACTTGGTGCTAGCAATCGTAATGAATATTTTTTAATTTTTATGTAAGTTGGTTGATAGAGCTTTTCTGCTACCCTAAGTATCATGATCCCAATTTTATAGATCACAGTGGAGCTCTGAGGAGTTAAATTATTTTCCTCAGATCATGCAGCTGTAAAGAGCAAAACAAGATATGGAAAAAAAATTCTTTCCAAATTAAAAAAAAAATGAGCATTTGCTTTAACCTAACACATAGTCTCACCATCTGTTTTCTCCACACCCATTCATTCATTCATCCTTTCATTCACGTAACCAATGCATGTCAATGAGTGGATTGATTCTTCCATTCATCAGACATGAATTCAGAATGTCTTCTGTGTCTGCTACCCCAGGGTCAAGACTTCCCAGTGCCTTTGTCTCTTTCTCCTCTTTCAAATCTGTACACCCAATGTCTTGACAAATAACTGTAGATTCTTCCTGCGCAACCTCTCCAAAATATTCTTCTTCCTATTCATTCATCTCTCTCTTCATCCATTCTCCCATGGTTTGGAGGATGTATTCTGCACCACCAAGTGAAGCAGGGACTGGAGCTGCACAAAGACTCACCTCAGGAGCTGACAGAATGGATGTGGATAAACCTCAATCCTTCCAAATCTTTATAACTTCTTTCACTTGATCCCCTATTCCAGTTTTCTCATTTCCAAGCTTTTTGACCTTCAAAACTAAAGACCTTTTCCCACAATGTTACCGTGATTATTTAAGCCATGTGCCTGGAATGTTTTCAATTACTCTTAAGCTTCTGTAATACTCTCCCCAACATATCTCCAAGTGTCTAGGTTTTGCAATCACTACTTCTTCCTTCCAGGTGTATTTTACACACACACACACACACACACACACACACACACCCCTCACTTAAACAGGGATATTTCTTCACTCAGCAATGCTACATCCATGCCAGTTTTCTTCACCCTGTGTTCCATCCTCATGTGCATCTCTCAATGGACATTTTTTTATTGTTTCACTCTGATATGATCTTGACTCTTATTCTTTATGGTTGGTTGCTTACTTCCTTCTTTCCTTCTTTCTTCCCTTTCTTCCTTCCTTCTTTTCTTCTCAAAGGTATACGGTTATGTGACTTCTACACGACACACCTTAGCAACAATGGAACACGCATCTCAGATGTAAGGAACAGGAGCGCTCCCCCGAGAATTTCCGTAGTGCAGTGGTCATCACGCTGGCCTTCTGCCCAAGAGGTCCTCATTCGAAACAAGCACGAGCTTTTTGCCTTCCAGAAATAGCCACCGCCACCGCCACCCGGTTCCCACCTCCTCCTAGGTGGTCCCAGCTACGTGGAACGAGTAATAATCCTCATCCCCGTCTTTAGATAAAATCATTTAATCACCCTGCGATATCCTCATTAGCTGGGCCGTTCTGGGTGGATCCTCCTAAGCTGAGGCATTTCTCATGTTCCGGAATATCCGAAACTTGAAAAGTTGGCGGCGCCAGAGTGTTCCCAGGGCGACGCTCTCCTTGTTACCTCTTCTCTTCCTCCCTCCCAGAGAACGGGTGGCCACTGCGCTCTCGCCCTGGGCAGGCGAGAAGATCGGCTCTTAGTGGAGCCCTGGTTTCACGCCACTAATCTTAAAATACGCGATAGGTTCCGTATCCCACGAGCGATAAAGACGGGCGCCGCGGGCCGGGGAATTAGCTCAAGTGGTAGAGCGCTCGCTTAGCATGCGAGAGGTAGTGGGATCGACGCCCACATTCTCCAAGCTTTTTCACTCTTCGAATCAAGGCTCTCCGAGAGACAAGGAGCACCCTTCGACCTCTCGGAAAGGACGACAAAATGCACACCCAAGGCAGTTGTAATTTGGACGCTCATATGGTTCGTGACGTATGGACGCGAACAGTACAGGGCTGCCCATGGCTCTGCTGCCATTCGGCATAGTGTAGATCTGTCAATTTATAATTTTTCTTTCTTCCAGCGCTGGCGATACCACGCGACATACCCCATTGCTCCTTCGCTCAATTTCCTCCTGCAGCTCGGTCCCAAGAGAGCCACAGTCCTGAAAATCACAGGGCACAGCTACCGGTAAATAAAGGCCCCGCTCTCTGGTCAGGGGACTGAGACCGGGAGTCCCAGGTAACCAGAACCTTCCGGGAAAGCAAACCCAGGAAGTTGTTTGTGAGCTCCTGGGCGTACCCGAGAGCCGTGAAGAAGAAGTGGCTCTGGCCCTAAACCACCGACCTAAAGAGAGCTTGAGAACCGAACTAAGCCATAGCCCGCTCCCCCGTGCACACAGGGGCCACGCTCCGGAGATCTCAAACATCATAGTTGGTAAAGGCTTTGAGAATGGTATCGACTTTGAAATCACAACGCACAGGAGGCTGGTCCCTACTCGGAACTTGAACACAGGGCGGTCAAGTGCCCGCAGAGACAAAAGAGCAGCAAATCCCTAAAGATCTCAGCCAGGCAGAGTCATCGCACAGTACGAGAATGTCAGGGTTAAAATCCAAGCTTATTCAGCACACGAGGAGCAAGTAAAATCTTAATTCTTTTGGGGAAGAGGATCCACGGGTAACAATACTGAGACGACACAGATGTTGGAATCATCTGACAAACACTTTAAAGCAGTTATTATAACAATGCTCCAAAAATTAGGGGTAACACCCTTGAAGTGAATGGAAACTTAGAATGTCTTAGCAAATAGCTGGAAGATATAAACATGGATTTTAAACTTAGAAATAAAATAAAATCCATTTATCAGAACTGTTGGGGGGAAAAGACTTCATTGGATGATCTCGCTTGCAGAATGGAGATGACTGAGGAAAAAGTGAACTTGAAAATTAAACAATAATACCTAGATAATCTGAACGACAGAAAGGGTTATGTTTTCAAATGAACACAGCCTTAGGGACTAATAGAAAAATAA
>VSMD01080848.1:0-29037 GCA_008750895.1 Mirza zaza
ATTATTAACTAAAGTCCATAGTTTAGTAAGATTTCCTTAGGTTTACCTAATGCCTTATTTTACTTTTCTAGGATCCCATCCAAGATATCACATTACATTTAGTTGTCATATTACCTCAGGCTTCTCTTGACTGTGACAGTTTCTCAGACTCTTCTTGTTTTTGAAATGATCCCCTTTATTGAGGAATATTAGGCTTGTATATTGTAGGACATTCCTGTATTAGAATTCGTCCAGTGTTTTTCCCATGATAAGACTGAGGTTATGGGTTTTTGAGAGGAAGATCACAAAGTGCTATTTGTTTCATTATATTGTGTCAAGGGTACAGTCTGTCAATATCACTTATGGATGTTAAATCTTGACTTTGAACACTTGGCTAAAGTAGTTTTTATCAGGCTTCTCCACTGTAAAAGTTATTCTTTTTTTCTCCTCTTTCCATACTCCTTGGAAGGAAGTCACTATGAGCAGCCCTCACTTAAAGAGTGGGGATTTATACTCTCTGTCTTTTAAGGTGAAGTATCTATATAATTTATCTGGAATGCTACTGCATGGGAGATTTGTTTATCCTCCTCCATTAATTCAGTCATTTATATCAGTGTGACCTTTGGGTCATTTATTTTATACTTTGGGATATAGTCCGGTATTACTTTGTTGCTCAGATTGTTCCAGCTTTGTCACATCAATTGTCCTTTAAAAATATTTTTAAAAATTAGAGAAAAGATCTTTTATATTTATCTGTATATTGTTTCTGCAACTCTGTTGTATATTCACATTTCCATCTCGTTTCATTTACTTTCTTCCTGAGGGTCTTCCTTTAACATTTTTTAGTGCATGTCTGCTACTGATGAATTCTTTAAGGAGTTTTATGTCTGAAAAAGTGTTTATTTGAAATTGTCAGAAATAGGCAGTTTCACTGGATATAGAATGTAGGGGTGACAGTTTTGTGTTTTGGTATTGTAAAGATGTTGCTTTACTGTCTTGCACTGTTTTCTATGAGAGATCTCTACTCTTTTTTATCTTTATTTCTGTGTAAGTAGTATATTGTTTTTCTCTGACTGCTTTTGAGATTTTTCTTTTTGTCACTGGTTTCAGTCAATTTTATTGTGTTATACCTTGGTGTTGTTTTCTTCATGTTTTTCTTCTATACAGTTTGTGGAGCTTCTTGGATCTGTGAATATACATTTTCACTTAATTTGGAAAAAACGTCAGCCATGATTTTTTCAAAATATTTTTTTATTCCTTCCTCTCTCTTTCTGTTGGGATTACAGATACATGCATATTAGGCCGCTTTATGCTCCCACAACTCACTGATGGTCTGTTCCTTTTTTCCCCTCAGTCTCTTTCTCTCTGTTTAATTTTGGATATATTCTTTTGCTATGTCTTCAGGTACACTAGTATATCCTTTTGTAAGGTCTAATCTGCTATTAATACCATCTAGGGTAGAATATTTTTCATTTCTTTGATTTAAGAAAGATTTAAGTCTTTATATATTCCCTGTTTATATTTGGTGTGCTTATGCTTTCCTTTAGCTTTTTAAACATGTAAAATGTAACTTTTAATTCTTTTAAGCAGGTCTGTAATTTGTGCCATTTTTGTGTTTGTTTCTCTTGATTTTTCTCATTATTATTGGTATATTCTTGCTTCTTTGCAGGAAATATATTTTAATAGGACACTAGACATATGAATTCTACCTGTTATATTTTTATTCTCTAAATATTTTTAAGGTTTGTTGTGAGCTGCAGTTAAATTACTTGGAAAGTTTGATCTTTTCAGGATTTGCTTTTAAGCTTTTTTAGGCAGAACCAGAGCAAGGCTTTAGGCTAATTTGGCTCTACAAATGAGGCAATACCCTTCCTTCTGAGTTCTCTATTTAATGGCTTTTATATTACAAGGCTTTCATTATGGCTGATTGGAACATGACTATATCCAGCCTTGTGTGAGCTTCAAGATTGATTTGCAGACTCCATTCCTGTGGTTCTCCAGCGTTGGGTGGTTTTCTCAAATCAATGTGACAAACAATACTAGGCTGAACTCCTTGCAAGGAATCCTCTGACGTTCTCTGGAGTCTCCTTCATGTGTATTTCTCTCCTCTCCGTGAATCTTGCTTGTATTTGGTACTGTACCTTGTGAATTTGACATGCCTTGGCCTCCCCTAACTCACCTCTCACTTTGCAAATCAGCAACACCGTCAGGATCTCTTTGTTTCTCCACCCCTACCTGGTAGCCTGAAAATTCTCCAGATAGTATTAGGTTATTAACCACTTCGGTACCAGTGTCGACTATGCTTGATAGCCACAGATGAACGCGCAGAGCAACTTTAGCCGACAGCCGTGATATGAATTTTCTAATTTTTCATTTATCAAAATAAAATTGTGAACATTTAAAAATAATGTAATGAAAACATATATGTATATGTTACCTATTCTGATTTACATTACAAGTAAAGCTGCCTGTAAAGTAAAACAAGCTTTCAGTGCTTTAAACTTTCCTCATCACACAAGAGCAAAACGGATCCGTCGTCAATGTACAGCACAAACTATCGTGCGGACGGCTGTGGGCAAGGTTTCGTGGCCTGTGAGCGCCGTACCAAAGTGGTCATTAAAGAACAAATAGAAGTTCCTAGGCAGAGAATTGGGCATGGGGAAAAGGTGTCCCAGGGATGAGGTGTTCCAGGTGGAGAGAACAAGATTATATATTAATAATTATAAAATTAATAATAAAAAAAAGCTAATGGTGTCTGGTGGTCCAGCACTGGTATTATTAATATCTACGACAGCTACATGAAACCTGGTCTATCAATTACAGCAAATGTATTCTGCAACCATTTGGACGAAATGATGAGGATGCTTGCAATTAAGCAGCTGAGATTGGTCCATAGAAACAGGCCAATCCTTTTGCAAGACAACACTTGACCATGTGTTGCACAAACAACACTGCTCATGGTTTAGGCGAATACTTTGATTAATTGTACTGCTTCTTGTTTGAGATATAAACCATACTTTTGATTAGAAGTTGGACATTTCATATTTAATGACCTATAGAGCTCGACCATTAAAGAGATTTCCACATTTGTTTTTCTTCTTTCAAAGACCACTGTCCTATGCTGCCTATTGTTAAATGTCTGAAAATCATTATTTCACACATTTTGTCCATTTTTAAATTAAGAGAGGGGAAAGTCCTATCCTGTTGCTCCATTGTGGATATAAACAGTTCTCTTCAGTTTCTTAAAATTTCTAAAATATTCCATTCTTGCTTTATTTTTTATCTTGCTTTGAGAAGTCTGATTCCAGTCTTATTCTGTTTCCCATATAACCCAGATCTTTTTTCTGAGACTGGACTTTTTTCTTATTTTTAAAGTCTGAGGCTCAGAGTGGGTCATTATGAGTCACTTTTCTCATGTGGCCAGTTGTCCACTGTTGGAATGTTGTTGGGATGTGGATTTCCAGAAAATATTCTTGGATGTAATTTTAAATATTCATTTCTACTTTTGCTTTTTCAAGGTTTCCAATTATATGTATATCAGACTTTTTTTTGGCACCTCTTTTCTACTTTAACTACTTTTCATTGATGGTCTTTAATTTTTTCTTTTTCTCATTTGGTAATTTTCTTGCTTTTTCTTTGCCCCTTATGGCATTTTCTTGAATTCTCTTCTTCCTGGGGTTCCTTTTAAATTTATTTTTCCATTTTAATATAATTTTGTCTGTTTCTCCATTTTCCTACCTTGAGTTTACTCACCTCATTCATTTTTTCTTTTTTTTCGTCTTCTGTCTCTCTCTGTCTCTGTCTTTTTTTTTTTTTTAACAATTTTTGGTCTGTTTGAATTTCTGAATCTGGGTACAAATTATCACTTAATAATATTTAATTCAGTATTATAATTTGTTGATGATTTCTGGGTTTTTTGTTCAGACAGGGGCTGTTACGACTTGAAATGTTTTTATTCTCATTTTCTTTGTCTCATAGTAGGTTCACATTGATAAAGATAATACCTTTGTATTTGTGAATACTGTTTGTAATAGTTTATAAAATTCCTAGTTCAAGAATACCCTCTTCTGTTGGTAAAGCAAAGTGCAGATTATTTAATGGATGAATTTCGGGGGAGTTCTGGAGGGAGGAATTGTGTTTTTAGTTTCTTATGTAAGAGCCTAAGTTTCATAGTCTTTTTTTTTTTCCTCCTAATATCCAGTTTCCAGAATGTGTCTTTACTTACGTTTTCACCATCTTTTGCCCCTAAAGCATTCTTTTCCAAGACTGGCTCCTTGACTTATGTGTTTACATTAAGTCTCTTCCTTGTAGTCAGTGTCCTATCTACCACTTTTTATTATTAATATTATTTTTACACTTAGTCCAATCCCCCATTTTCTCTTCCATACATTTTTTTCTAACCCCCCAGCACTCTAAAAGGACTTGCTATGGGAGTCCCAGAGTGGGCTCTACTGGAAAGTGGTTTATGTTTTTCTTATAGAGAATTTGAAGTCTGTAGTGTGCCCTGTCTTCTGGCTGAAAACATGGGATTTTAGTGTTTTTTGTTGTTGTTCTTAATATTAATCTATATTTTTTGGGGGGTAGGATGTGTAGGGAGGTTGAGGTTAAGGCAACTGTTAGTACTTCTGTTCCGTAGAAGCCTGGAAAATCTGCTTTTGGAGAACAATTAATATTTTTTAGATGCTTTAGTTACAAATTAATTTTGGACATTTTCTTGAATCAGAAAAGTACTGTGGCTTATGACATGGCATTTGACCTTTTAAAATGGCTGGGTTTTGCAAATAAGGGACTTTAGGATTTCATTCTTTCAAATAACAGCACACATTTCTATAGTAGAATAGTTTTACTATTTTTCATGTAAATTGTGAATTCCAGATTGTTCTTACACCTATGTGTGGGATGTCTATGAAGTTAGGTTAAAGTTACTACATAATACTTTTCAGTGCTTTAATGAAATAGTGAATTATTGTTACTTGACCTTTTGAAAAGGTCAGTAGTACATTTTGTTTCATTTTTTTAAAGGACATTTAAATGTAATGAAAGTCAGAACTGTAATATTACCATGAAAGTAAAGGTTATGGGGTACATTTAATTGTGTTCCTCTGTTTTTGAAACTGCTTTGAGGGAGACTGTGCTAAAATTCCACATGGTAATTGTTTTTTGAGAATTTTATTACTCTTTTTCATTTTATTCTGTTGGAGTAAAAGATTACATTTCTGTTTGTCTTTTTCTGCTTATTTTTACTCAAATTTCATGTGTGTTTTCCTATTTAATTTACAAAGTTTAAACTGCTTACCCATTCACTTTCCTAAGAAAGTAAAATTTAATATATTTCTCAGAGAAGTCTTTCCTGTCCTTAGAAAAGCTCTGAAATAAAATTCTGTATATTCAATTGTATTACTAGCTTAATATGTTACTGATTTTATTTATTAAAGGTTCACTAGTTTGGGAGAATAAAATATACTCTGATTTATGAAAGTATTTCTCTTATGTTTGTATATTTAGATTGTATAACTAAATACATTTTCACTTTATTAAAATTTACAAAGTAAGTTGAAAACATGAAGTTTGTAATGTTATATATCCTTATTTCATATTGTGATTTTTTCTTCCATAATTAAAGCAGTTGAAGGAATTTCCTTTTTCATAAATTTATTTTCTAAGAAATGACATTTAAATTTCTTCTATATGTCTATATTAGCAATTTTGTGATATTTCTTGTGAGTGACTTTCCTGTTAATAACGAAGTCCTATCTTAGTGTTTTGATTTCCTAATAATTAAAAAGTTTCTGACATTTTTGAGTTATTTCTCCTCAAATGTAATATTCTGTTGCTTGATTTTAACAAGCATAAAGATTTTGATAGATTTGATACCTTTTAGAAAATAAAGGAAAACATGGCCTTTTCTATGTGATTCAGTGTTTAACTTTTCTTAGCATTAAGTGAATAATGAAAATTTGAGTGAACCTTTTCACTGTTTTCCACAGGGGAGAGACTTCCACCTTAGAATATTGTTGCCTGAAGATTTACAACTGAAGAATGCAAGGTGATCGTGGTGTTAAGTTATATACATGCATCTTGGTGGGACAGGTAGTAAATCTAGTATAAATTGATTCTAGTGACCAGAGTTTTACCTAAAATGCTTATTAGTCAACTAGAAGGAAACATTTCTGATTTTTTCCAAACCAATATGGCATTTGTAAATAGCCTTCCCTGATACTTAAGTGCTTTTCAAAGCTAACACATTTAATACTCTAATTTTTTTTTTTTTTCATTTAAAGCAGTAAACAGCAATTGTGTACACTTCACTAACAAATACTGAATGGGAGTGTAAAGGGAAAATAGAAAAGGATTAGAAGGCTTCTTTTTTCCCAATTTTTGACTAATATTATGTAGTGTATATTCATTCTATAGGAAGAGCCACTCACAGTTCAGTCCTGTTATAAAGTTAGATACCAACATGGAGCGTTGGTGGAGACAACTATTCAGGATATGAAACTGAAATTTTAGGTACTACCCCAAATCTCAATTCTGCTTCCAAATATCTCTGGGGAAGAGTGGAGAAAAATGAATCACAGATATTAATGAGTAGAATTGAGAGTGTAGGTAAGAGGGAAAGGGGAGTGGAACATGCTTTCCAATTTCTTGTTTCAGATCACTAAGCTATAGAAGAGATTACAGATGGAGGAAATGGAAGGGAGATTGTTTTAAGGCATTTTGGGTTTGAAATATTAAGAGGAACAATTTGTTAGGTAGTGGTGTACTGGTGTGGAACTAGAGTGTGAGGCTTGGAGTGGAGATATATGTAGTAGTCATAGGATTTAGGACCATGAGTATGAACAGACTTTCTGGTGCCTCAATCTGGGGAGTGAAAAGAGAAGGCCAATGACAGGACCTTGAGGGCATACCAACATTCAAAGGACTCATAACTAAAGAGGAACTTGCAAGGAGACTGAGGATTAACCAGGAAAGTGAGAGGAAAACTTGGACAGCGTTGTCTCTTCTAGTCAAATAAAGAGAACCTTGTGAGAGGAATGATTAATAGTAGTGAGTGTTGCAGAGAGATCAAGTTAGATATGAGTATGTTTTGTGCAGTGATAGAAACTAGATTGTGTTGGGTTTTGAACTGGATGAGTGGATAGAAAGTAATGGAAACAGTCTGAACTACTTTGAAGAAAAGCAGTGGCTAGAGAATGGTGTACATTCAAGGGAAGAATTGTGATTTTTTTTTTTTAAAGATATATACTTGAGCTAGTTAATTCATTAAGGAGAAAAAAACTTATAGAATATAAATTAAGGATACCACAGTAAAGGGATAATTTATGAATTTAAGTTACCAAGTTAGTGGCAAGGAATGGAAAGCACATTTGGAGAGATTACCAATGGACAGTTTAATGAACTACTTTGCCACTAAGAGAAGAGATGGGGTGGGTATTGAGGTTCACAGACAAATAATGGAGAGAGTCATGATTGTTTGAAAAGGCTGTCGTCAGGGAAAACTCAAGAGAGGCTTCCTACTTCTAGGTAAGTAAAAGTAGTTCCTTAGAAGAGTTATATGCTCAGCAGCCTGGTGGATGAACATTTACTTATTGCTACTTATACGATTAAAAGTATGTATCCTTTTAGTTACATTAACCTGGAATTTGAAGATTACCTTGCTACATAAGTTTTTCAAATACAAGTTTGACATATTATGACCAAAGCTGTTGGTTTTATTTAACCTATCTTGGAGAAGAATCTAATTCAATGGAAAACTTGCTTTGGATATATTAAAGATAAAAAAAGACACACTATTTGCCTGTCATTTACTGATTGCAGTTATTTATATTTTGAAATAAAATATTTGTACCAATAGTTTGTACCAATAGTTTGAAGACAAGACTTTCTACAGTATCAGTGGCAACAATTTTATTAACTTGTCAGAATTATGTTTATGGCATTCTTTTGTGTGTACGTGCATGTTTACATTAGCATAAGAACAAGTTTTTTCGTTTTAATTAACAACAATGAACAAACAGTTTTGTTCCATTAAAATTTTAGATTACTGTGTAGTTGGCAGCTGAGAACAATACTTAATGGATACCATCAAATAGTCCAACAGGTAAGTCCTTTTTAAAAGGTTTATGTCTGAAGTGGGGGTAAGTAACTACTAATTTACTCTTCTTTTAAAGACCTGCTTTGCAGAATGTTGTAACAAACTGGTTTAATGGTTACTGAGTTTTTTAGGTTTCATCTCTATATATGAAGCATGTTAAGGATCCATACATTATATATATAATGTGTTTTCTACTTCAGCGTCCTCAGCTTATCTCTAGGCAGCATTTATGATGAAACTAGTTTCCATCTTTGAGACCTTAGGTTCTTCAAATGCATTCAACTTTATCCATCATTTCTTGAGTGATTTTTCTGCTGAGACTGAATAGCAGTGATAGGAAAAAAAAATCCAGACCCATTTAGAGCTATAGGGTATCTGTGGCAAAAATGGAGTTTAGATTAGCAACAGAAAAGGTGTGGTGGAAATCATTTGGGATCATGTGTACTTGCATAATGAGAGGACATAAAGGTAGCTTAGGTGAGACATAGGATTAATTGAGTTAATGTTTAGGTTTGTCTGGTCGAACATTCCTTTAAAGCAGCAATCCCCAACCTTTTTGGCACCAGGGACGGGTTTCATGGAAGACAATGTTTTCCAGGGGCGGGGGCAGAGGCGGAGCTTAGGCAGTGCTGTAAGGGATGGAGAGCAGCAGTAAACACAGTTGAAGCTTCACTTACTTGCCTGCAGCTCACCTCCTGCTGTGTGGACCAGTTCTAAGTTTCATGCAAGACAATTTTTCCATGGACGTGGAGGTGTGAGTGGAGGGGAAGTCAGGGAGGTAGAGCTCAGGCAGTGATGCAAGCCTAATTCCTGACAGGCCATGGAACTGGTACCAGGCCACAGGATGGTACTGGACCACTGCCTAGGGGTTGGGAACCACAGCTTTAAAGATTAGAAAAACTTAAAAAGAAAATCACTTTTACTTACTGAAGCAAAAATAAAATGCCTCTTGTAGAAAAATAAATGTTAGTAGAATTGCATTTCTTTTGATGCTTTATTCATTTATGTGTTTTTCCAATTTCCTATATTTTTTCTATCATGAAGGTAGGTTATTATCTATGATAACTGACAGTGACAGTCACTCTCACATAAAGTATTACTAAGTTGCAGGAAAAATGGGAGATAAATTATTTGATTTGTATAATAGAATGTAGGCTGTCATCCTGGCAGTATAATTACAGAAGTTTCTAAAGAGATTGTTCAAATTATTTCTCTGTTTTCTTTCTACCCCTTCTTCCTCATCCCCATGACTGTTTATATTGTACATTAAAGTTTAAGAAATGATCTGTTGACATATGTAAATAGCCTGGAGAAAAGTTGTTAGTAAAGGGATAATAGTAAGATCCATAACTCTGTTTTTCTCTACCAAGTCACCAAGAGGCTTCCTAGAAAAAGTCCCAATTACTTAATTACCTCCCTCTGTCCTCTAGTTGGTTAGGTAGAACCTAGTATTAATTTGAGTGTTTTATCTCAAAGTCCAGGCGAATATTATTATTCTTTTCTCGTATTATTTTTAATTTTAGTACATATGGGCCAGGGGTCAGCAAACTTTTTCTGTAAATTACCAGGTAGTCAATTTTTCCGGCTTAATGGACTATATAAGGTCTCTGTTATAACTACTCAACTCTGTCTTTATAGTGTCATGAACAAGCAACTACAGATAAGAGGTAAATGAGTAGATATAGCTGCATGCCAATGAAACTTTATTTACAAAAACAGATATTGAACTGGATTTAGTCTCTGGGCTGTAGTTTTCAGACCCTTAATGTAATTTATTATTCATCTGTAATAAACTAAGGGGAAAATATCATATTGAAGAAGGGGTAACATAGTTAAAGATTTGTTCTACAAACATGTGCCCACTCAAAGCTATGTTAAGATGTGAATCATATTGTTCATACATTGTTAAAATATCTTTGAGTCTTATTTTCCTCATCTGAAAGGAGTAAACAAATTCACATATTGGTTTTGTTCAGCATTGTGTGGTGTCAGGACAGTGTATCATAAAAAGCAAAAATACTGTATTTTAATTTCGAACAGACAAATGATGTGGAGGTCTATCTAAGAAAACAATGTAAAACTTGAGAATTTTCTTTGCTTGCTTTTATTCTATAGTTTTTTTTTTTAATTTAACCTTTTACATTCAAATAGATTTAGGAGATACAAGTGGTTTTTTTTTATGTGGCTGAATTGCACTGTGGAAAAGTCTAGACTTTTAATATACCCATCACCTGAATAGTGTACATTGTACTGAATAGGCAATTTTTAATCCTATACCCCCTATTTCAGTCTCTCCCTTCTGAGTCTCCAGTGTCCATTAAGTCACTTTGTATGGCCATGCATACCCATTGTAAGTGAGAAAATGCAGTATTTGGTTTTTTGTTCCTGAGTTAATTAGAATAATGGCATCCAGTTCCATCCAAGTTACTGCAAAAGACATAATTTTATTCTTTTTGATGGCTGAGTAGTATTCCATGGTGTGTGTGTGTGTGTGTGTGTGTGTGTGTGTGTGTGTGAATATATGTATATATACATCCCGTTTTCTTTATCCACTCATCTGTTGGTGGACACTTAGTTTGGTTCCATATCTTTGCAACTGTGAACTGTGCCGCAATAAACATACAGGTGCAGGTGTCTTTTTTATAAAATGACTGTTTTCCTTTGGGTAGGTACCCCGTAGCAAGATTGCTGGATTAAATGGTATGACTACTTTTAGTTTTCTGAAGAACTTCCATACTGTTTTCCATAGAGGTTGTACTAGTTTACATTCCCATCAACAGTGCATCTGCAATAAGATCTATTGTTTTTTTTTTTTACTTTTTATTAATGGCCATTCTAACGGGTAAGGTGGTATCTCATTGTGGTTTTAATTTGCATTTCCCTAATGATTAGAGATATTGAGCATTTTTTTCCTATATTTGTTGGCCATTTGTATATTTTCTTTTGAAAAATGTTCATGTGTTTTGCCCATTTTTTAATGTGGTTATTTGTTTTCTTCTTGCTAATTGAGTTCCTTATAGATTCTGGATACTAGGCCTTTCTGCATATTAGGAGTTTGTCAGATATATAGCTTGTGAATATTTTCTTTAGTTCTGTACGTTGTTCATTTACTCTGTTGATTATATCTTTTGCTGTGCAGAAGCTTTTAGTTTTTAAGTCTCATTTATTTAAAACAATATTTTGCTATATTTGCTTTTGAGGTATTAGTCATAAATTCTTTACCTAGGCTAATGTTGAGGATAGTTTTTCCTAGGTTTTCTTCTAATATTTTTATAGTTTCAGATCTTACATTTAAGTCTGTAAGCCATCTTGACTTGATTTTTGTATATGTGAGAGATAGGGATCCAGTTTCATTTTTCTGCATGAGGCTATCCAATTTTCCCAGCACCATTTTTTGAATAGGGTGTCTTTTTCCCAGTGTATACTTTTGTCTGCTTTGCCGAAGATGAGTTATTTGTAGGTATTTGGCTTTATTTCTGGGTTCTCTATTCTGTTCCATTGGTCTGTGTGTCTACTTTTATACCAGAACCATGCTATTTTGGTTACTATTGGTTTTTAGTATAATTTGAAGTCAAGTGATGTAATGCCTCTGAGTTTGTTCTTTTTGCTTAGGATAGCTTTGGGTGTTTGTGCTCTTTTTTGGTTCTGTATGAATTTTAGACTTTTTTCTAATTCTCTGAAAAACAATGTTGGCATTTTCATAGGAATTACATTGAATTTGTAGACTACTTTAGACAATATTGATTCTTCTGATCCATGCCTGCTGTTCCCTGGTATATAGGCTTTCAGAATAGTGCCTGGCTCAAGTTGCTCTAGGCTTGGATGTCTGTGGGATTCCACCTGAGTTCCTTTTCTGTAACACTATCTCTGTGCAATCTCCAATAGCTCCCTGTGTTAGTCCTGAGACCTGCATGGGTCAGCAGATTCTTTTGTAGCCAAGATCTCTCCTCTTGGAGAGTGGAGCCCTGGGGGCTTCTCTCTTACTGTTTGACTGCATCCATGAACTTCTCGTGGGTGTTAGCTGTACCCTGGCTGGGCAAGTTGCCCTGAACCCCCTGCTCACTCACTTTCGATGCTTCCTGTTGTTTCTCTGGTGAATCCTAGTGTTCTCTTCTAACTGATCTGTTCAAAATATAAGAATCTGCTTACTATTCTCTGTGGAGGTGGTACATATTATCTGTGTATGTGGATAGGCAACCATCTTGATCTTTTCTATAGTTACTTTAAGAATGAAGGATTTTAAGGAAATGGAACCATCAGTCTTAAATATTTATTCTACTTCAGAGGTTATTTCCTTTTTGCCATTTTATTATAACAGGTTTTACTTTAAGGAATGATTGTCTCCTTTTGAATTGATATATGTTAGTTGTGAAAGGACAAAAATAACAATTATGTAGTATTTAAGGGAAAGGAAAAAATCAAAATAAAGCATAATGTTAATTAGTAATTGTTAATTTATTTCTTGAGCTAGATTTCCTAAATTTTTATATTTTATGCTCCTCTTCCTAATCACATTACTCTCATACCACTTTTAAAAAAAGTAGTGATGTAGCTTGCTAGATTTGCTAAATATGACAGTAACAGTGCTGAAGGAACAGAGGAATGTGAGGTTTTAACTGAAATTCTTATACAGTTCAATATATCTCAGTAGAATTGATTTGATGGCTGTAATTACTCTTTCAAATGAAATTGATAGGAATAGTTGGGTTGATGACCAGTACTTCACTTCTTATACTTTTCAGATGTAAATATAGCTGATCTTTTTTTCACATTCACTTGGGCTTGTATTTTGTTTCAATTTCAATGGATATAATATTCATCGTACAAATGAGATTAATTGGAAATGTTTTGATCTAGAGAATGCAGCACTCTCCTGATTTAATGAGCTTTATGATGGAGTTGAAGATGATTTTGGTAAGTTTTTTTTTTTTCTAACACTGTTACCATAGTCTAAGTCTTGATTTTTTTTTTCTGTAATTCCTTTAAAAATTAACATTATTAGAATGTAAATCTTCTCAACTCCCAGTCCTTTAGTGTTTTATTTTACTGTATGCATAAATATTGATGGTACTTTTCTTGAACTGCTTGAGGGACAGAAATGTGCGTAGGAACCACTTTGGTTTTATCATAAACTGAATACCTTTGACACTAGTGTTGGGCAGGTGGTAAAGAAATAAAATATACTTCTGGCCTGTCAGAGAATTTAACATCTAAGGAGAAGTTAGATAGTCATACTTAAAGATATAATATGATATATAAATAATTTTGCATATAGGCACAGATTTCTGAAAAAATTGCTAGGCTTCATTTCATATATATAGTTACATAAATGTTTATTCAGTTAATCATTTTTTGTGTAAAATACTTGATTATTTATCCTGTAGACATTTTATTATCTTCTTAAAAAACCTTTGTATTACCAAAGTTTTCAACATAAACAAAAGGATAGGGAAGATTATAGTGAATACTTATGGGCCTATGAACTACAACATTTTGCCAGTCATATTTCTTCTCCTATAATACTTTTCTAGAGAAGGGGAATAGTGTGTTTTAAAAGAAATCCTGGACATTGTAGTCATCCCTCCACAAGTGTGTCAGTCTGAATCTCTAACCCCTAAGTGCTTTTTGTCTGTTTTTCAATATACTATTATAATTCCAGCAAAGATAATGATAATTCCTTATAGCTACTTTGTATTACTATCCAAATAATAGGTGTGGCTGCATGCCAATAAAATTTGGCATATATCTAGTTAATATGTGTCTTAAGTCTTATATAAGACTTATAAGATCACTTAGTTTGTTGCAGTTTCTTCTCTTTACCCCACCTTTTTTTTAATTCCATCTGGTGGTTGAGTAAACCCAATTATATGTCCTATAAAGTTTCCCACATTCTGGATTTAGTCTGTTAGATATTCATTCTTTGTAATCTGGCAATTAGATTTGGAGGTCTCAGCAGATTTAGGTTCATTTGTTCTGATAAGAATACTTGGTGCTCTTATTTCTTATTATATTGCATCAGGATACATATGATGTCTGAGAGTTTCTCTTTCAGTAAAGATTTGGACCCATCTTAATATAAAGTTTCATATTAGCCTATCACCTAGTGATTTCAACATCCAGTGATAATCATTGTCTACATGCACTATTTCATTAGGGTTTACAGATGGTGATTTTTAAAATTCCATCATCTCCATTTATTAGCTGAAAATCTTCTGTAGAGAAGAATTTACTCTCATCTGTTATTTGCTTAATTTGAGGCACAACTCATACTGCAGAGATAGGATAAGTGCTTGTTTCTTTTCCCTTAAAAAAAAACCCAATTTATCAAATAATGAATTAGTGCCTAGCAACTGCCACAGAGAAGTAAAGATTTCCTTTTTTTTTTTTTAAGTATTAGTATGAACTCATGGGTTTTTATATTTTTGATTAACTTTATTTAATCCATTGCAGTCATTTTCTTTTTTGATGTTTAAATTGTCCCATTTTTGGTCAGTGTAAGCCTGTTCATGTTGGCTCCTGAGTTCTTTTAATTTAACCCAAGCTTCTTTGCTTTCTGACAGAGTTGCCCTCAGGCTTATTTCCTCATCCTCTCCAGAACTGTAATCAGCCATTTCTCCAAAAAGCTATGGTTTCTTTGTCGGGAATGGTATTTGGATGCCTCAATCTGGAAACGAGTGTTTGTTCATTGCTGTTACTTCTAGGCATTTTCAGTGGGCAAAGCTAAAAAAAAATACTTTTTAGAAAGAGTACAATTAATTATGAGTTCATATTGATATTTCCAATTCACATTTGGTGTTACAAATAGGGTTTTTAGCTATTTGTTTATATCTCTTTTATTCTGAAAATACTGATTTTTAATGATAATAACATTATTACAGTATTATGATCTTTTAATTATGTTTTACTTACATTTTTGCTACACTGTATATTTATTTATATCAAAATTACAGTACTATTACTTCTAGTAACAACTGAAAGCAGTTTGATATTTCTTTGTGGTTCTTTTTGAGACCTTTTAATTCTTACCAGCAACTACCACATATTGAGAGTTCAGTTGCAACCTTTTTTTTTTTTTTTTTTTGAGTCTTTTTTTAAATCTTCATAACAACTCTTTGAGGTAGGGCTCTTATAAAATGTTTGGGATCAGAATTTAGAGTTTAAAGTCAATTTCTGAAGTTTAAATTTTGATTTATTAACTTATAAACCCTTATTGATAAGGATTATCAAAATTGGTTATAAATTTCTTGAAAAAATTGTTTTTTAAATTTCAATAGATTTAGGAGTTTTTTTGTTACATGGATGAATTGTGTAGTGATAAAGCCAGGGCTTTTAGTGTACCTGTCACCCGAATAGTGTACATTGTACCCATAGGTAATTCTTTACCCCACCTTCCACCCTGCTCCCTTCTGAGTCTCCAGTGTCATAACTATGTGACTTGTATACCCACAGTTTAGCTCCCACTTAATAAGTGAGAACATGCATGCAGTATTTGTTTTTCCATTCCTGAGATACTTTACTTAGGAAAATGGCCTCCACTTCCATCCAGGTTGTTGTGGAAGACATTATTTCATTTCTTTTTATGGCTGGGTAATATTCCTTTGTATGTGTGTGTCTATTTATCCACTCTTCAGTTGATGAGCACTTAGGTTGATTCCATATCTTTGCAATTGTGAATTGTGCTGCAATGAACATGCGAGTACAAATGTATTTTTGAGAAGACTTCTTTTCCTTTGGTTAGATACCTAGTAGTGGGATTGCTGAATTGAATGGTACATCTACTTTTAGTTCTTTGTGGAATTTCCATATTGTTTTCCATAGTGGTTGTACTAATTTGCATTTCCACCAGGAGTGTGTAAATTATTCCCTTTTCTTCACAACCACACCAGTATGTATTGTTTTTTTGACTTTTAATGACCATTCTGATAGGGATAAGGTGGTATCTCATTGTGGTTTTAATTTGCATTTCTCTAATGATTAGTTTTGTTGAACATTTTTTTCATATGTTGGTCATTTATATATATTTTTTTGAAAAATGTTCATGTGTTTTGCCCACTTTTTAATGGGGTCGTTTTTTCTTGCTGATTTGTTTGAGTTCCTTATAAAATCTGGATATTATAATACTTCTTTGTTAGATGTATAGTTTGCGAATATTTTCCCATTCTGTAGGTTGTGTATTTACTGTGTTGATTATTTCTTCTGCTGTGCAGAAACTTTTTAGTTTAATTAAGTACCTTTTATTTATTTTTGTTTTTGTTATATTGGCTTTTGGGGTCTTAGTCATAAATTCTTTGCCTGGACTGATGTCCAGAAGAGTTTTTCCTAAGTTTTCTTCTGGGATTTTTATTGTTTCAGGTCTTACATTAAAGTCTTTAATCCATCTTAAGCTCATTTTTGTGTATGGTGAGAGAGACAGGGATCCAATTTCATTCTTCTGCATGTATCCAGTTTTCCCAGCATCATTTATCGAATAGAACATCCTCTCCCCAGAATATGTTTTTATCTGCTTTTTCAAAGATCAGTTAATTGTAGGTATGTTGTTTTATTTCTGAGTTCTTTATTCTGTTCCACTGATCTGTGCCTCTACTTTTATACCAGCATCAGATGTTTTGGTTACTATAGCCTTGTAATATGATTTGAAGTCAAGTAATGTGATGCCTCCAAATTTGTTCTTTTTGCATAGCATTGCTTTGGCCCTAATGTTCTTTTTTGATTCCATATGAAATTTAGGATTGTTTTTCCTAATTCTTTGAAACATGTTGGTATTTCAGTGGAAAATTGATTATAAATTTTATCAAATGCTATAATATAATAATCTTAAAAAAGTCAAGTGAAGAAGTAAAGCATATTTGGTTTACGTCTCCTTGACATTGGAGAAAAGTTTGAAACTTTTTTTTAATCTTTTTATTGTAAATTAAAAAAACTGTACAAATACAAGGGTAAGGGAACCAGAATAAAATTATGTATAACATGTCCCATTAAGCACTTATTAAGGAAACTAACTTTATTAGATTGTAAGTCACAACTCTGTTGTTCATTTAATTTTGAAGAAACACTTATTAGTTTAAAACTAAAAATATTGAGATCTCTGGATCTATTTAGTACATTTGTTATTATATTTCTGAATACAAATGAGAGCCTGTATTTTAGCTTTCTTCAGAAATTATGGACAAAGTTGGTGATTTTTATTGCTCATTTAAGATAGTATATTTAAAAATGTAAGAATTTTGTTTGTCAGGCTGTGTGGTTATAGGGTTTCTATAATATAATCACCAAGTGAAGGTATTAAGAATGATGCTCAAATGAAGTCAGTAGTTATTGAACTTACTCAAGAAATGTTGTAAATCTCCCTTGGAGTTTCCTAGTAATTACTTGGCATATTGCGAACATATATATTTTTAATAAATGAACAATTACCTATATTTAAAAGAACCCTATGAGGTAGGTTAATTTATTTCTATTTTAGAACTGAGCCACCAGAGCCTAAGGGCTCAAAACTAGGAACTGGTAAAGCCAAGATTTAAAACTTCTGTTTGTAAAGCCTTTCTACTGCATTCTTTTGCCTCCTTCTTTATGAAGAATGTGTTGCTTCTCTGCCTTTGCCATTTTTTTCTGGTATGGTTCTAGAGTAGAAGTAACTTGTCTGACTTACCAAAGTAGAAGGCAGAGTTTCTAAATGTCATAAGCTTAATATTAAAAAATATTTTTATTATCTAAGTTTATTTTTATCTTCAGTTTTTGTAGATAGCAGTAATTAATATTTCTGAATAAAAATAGAAATTTCAAAAGAAATACTATACTATATTAACTTATTTTATTTAGTAACTATTAGAGGATAATCTTAATAGTACAGATTTATTTTTGTGATCGATCAGGCTATTTTTAGATATCATTAGGCATTTACATTATAAGAAAGGCAGTATATGTCTTGTTTTCTAAGAACTTACCCTGTAATTAAATCCATATGGACTTTCATAGCTTTCTGAATCTGCTTTTACATTTTTTTTTCACCCTAAAGTAAATTCAGAACTAGATTGAAGTTGTTCCAGTTAATAGTCCTGATTTTGAAATACCGTTTTATAAAAATATATTCTTTCTAATATTATCTTGAGTTAGTAATATCCTATCCCTGTTAAAAGAAAAAGTATAAAGAGTAGTAATAGATGATATTTTTAAAAGAGAAAACATTTCAACCTTTATATTAGGGTTATATTTGTCAGAAATGTTTGATTTTTCAGCTTGTTTCCATCTGATTTTCGTTATATAATGTGGCTGATTTTGAAAGTTTTATTTCTTTATTTTTTATAATACCCTTTGATAGTCTAGACCATACAAACCTCTAAGTAATTTGTATATACATTCGAGTTTACTTTCCAACATTTGTTATGCTTTTGTTGTTACTTACTTTCCAAATAAGATACTTGTCTAGGTTAGCAACTTTAAAGTAATTGATAATTTTTATCCTCAATAATTCTAGTGATGTTTATTTCTTGTAAAAAATATAAATTTTAGTTTTGGTAGGGGGGAATGTAAACCATTTTGAAGAAATTGGATGTAGGCCTAGCAAGAAAAGGCCCTACCTTGAGCTTACCTCTAGTTGAGGAGAAATACAGAATATGTAAGTCAGTGACAGAAATTAGCATGTAGTTATTGTGATAAGGAGGGGTTTTTGTTTGTTAGGATATGGTTCATAATGGCATGTAAATATATCAGTCCAGACAGTGTACTTAGAACTTGGACTTTTCTTAAAGGCTTTGTTTTTTTTTTTTTTTTTTAATACTAAACATCTTATCCATGGGAGTGGAAAGATAGTAAAGCCTTGAGGATGAGGTTAATTTTTTTTTTTTTTTATCTCTGATAGGCATAATAGTCCAGGAGAATATTAAAATCTTAAGTTCTTTTCATGGTATAAAATTTGACATTTTGCATGACCTTCAGTGCAGTCCTTTAACTTTTTCATGTCTCTTTTTTATGAGAAGGGGAGTGAGTCAGCTGGATTTTTCTGTAAAAGCAGTAGACACTTTAATTAGGCACTAAGGAGATTTTGAAATTGTGTTTGGTAATCAAGTACTAACATTTCATTGTCTAGCATTCTACAGCAGATTCAGTTTTTTTTTTTCTTTGAAACAGGAAGTTGCTTTAAAGAATAGACAAGAGCTATATGCACTGCCTCCTCCTCCTCAGTTCTACTCAAGTCTTATTGAAGAGATAGGAACTCTTGGTTGGGATAAGTATGTCTGTTTTAAAATATGTTTTAGAAATGCCTTTGTTTTATACATTTTAATTTATTTCCACTTTAAGCAATTCTGTTTTATACCTGTTTTTAGTCAAAATGTTTCTTTGTAATTAGAGTATCTGATCCTTATTGTTGCTATGAATTAAACGGAGGAATATCATTAAAAATTGACCTACAAAGTATAATGTTAAATATAATTTGGAAAAAAATGACATTTTTATGTATACAATAAGATGTTAACATAATAGATATTTACGCTGAACATACAATGTTATTCTAAATGTTACTAAATTATTCATGTTTGAAAAATGATGACTAGAAATGCGAAAGAGGCTGGGAAAATCGCAGTATTTTGGTATAAATGTAGTTGTTTTTGATTAATATATAATTAAACCTGTCTAAATGTAATATATGTAACATTTTAAGTGCTTTTGTAATTTGAGTAGTGAATTTTAGCAAGTAGGGTTTGGAAGCATCATCTAGTTTTTTTTTTTTAAAAAAATGATGCATAAAGAAACTTAGAAGAAGTTTGGTAGATGGGTATGCAGGTTGTTAAAAAAACTTCATCCATAATACCACCTGTAAAAAAAATCTGTAGTGCTTTGCTTGTTATTCAATTTTTGAATTTAGCAGCCTTCTTAGGATACCTATTATTAGGTATATTATAAACTTTCTACTTTGAGGTAAAGCAGTAGTAAAGATATGTCAATTTAGTTCTTATCACTTCTTAACCACTATCAATAGTATTTTAGTATTCACTTATTGTTTTAGTTTAGGTTGCTCTATTACTAAGATAAATCAAAGGCTGACTTTTAGTTACCATGTGGAAAGAATGTGAAATTTTTCACTACTAAGTTTTTCTGAATGTGTTCAAAGCATTTTATTATTCATCTGTTTGTTATTTTTTTTAGCTGTTTTCTTTGAGTTGGCCTTTTGATAGCTAACCTAAAAAGAACCAGAAAATCAAATAGCCATTTAATAAAAAACAAGGTATATATCTTAAGTGCAAAATAAATGTTCTTTAATGTGTTTTACACCATTACCTGATAGCTGAAGAAAAACTAGAGACATAAACATATTTTAGAGTTCCAACTTACTCCCATATAAATTTCTTTCTAGAAGTGATAAAAATGCAGTGTGATTATTAGAAAAAGAAGCAGGATTCTTTTCTGGTCTTTGCCTATGCTTCTTCCATTTATATTCCATACACTATACAACAGATCATATTTTTCTCTTTTTTTCACTACTGAATTTGCATGAGTGGGCCATACTTCTTTTGGTGCAACTCTGTTCAGAAGATGGGGTTAGCCATTCTTTTAGGTATGTACATTAGTTAGACTTCTTAATTTTTTATAAGTACTACTTAACCTTACTGTCTTCCTAGTTTATAGTCAAAGTGTGTGGATCTGTCCTTTGGAACCCCTGAGTATTTATACTCTGGTTCATGCCAAAAATTATAACTTCAAATTTCGACTGTTAAAACCTTATTAAAATCATGATTGTAAGTAATAGTGTTGCACTATTAATGGACAGCTTGAAGTCCATATAATCCAGTTATTTTATATGCTTTCTAAATTTTATCCTTGGATTTTAGAATGGAACTGCATTAATTTTGTCTCTTGTTTAATTGCTCTTGAGGGTGTCACTAACTTACATTAAGGGATGTTGTATGAAACAGCCTGATGAAATGCATTAGGGATTTTACATTGGAGATCTTCCATTTTATGTTGCAGCACTATCTTTATGAGAAACTGTGCAAGAAATTTTCTCCCAGTTCAGATGTTGAAAAAGTCATGCTTCTCCTGAATATCTGACCTGTTATTTAATGAATAATATGTTTCCTATAATTGATTATACTCTCTTCGACTTTCCCCCTGGGAAGGTTAATGTCAAATTTTTGGCCCACTTTTTAGAGCTATAATGGATATAGGATTTCCATTTCTGTCACTAATCTTGTTCCAGCTTTTGTTCTCCTTCTATTCTTCTATTTTTCAACATTTCATTTTGTTTTTTTGTAAATTTTTTTTCACCTTAAATCCTTTATGGAATGAGTAGTATTAAAAATAAAAAGATCAATTTGTTTCTGTTTTCTCAATCTTTTGCAGCCTGGCTTTCATTCTGGCATCCACACTAAAATTGTGTTCATGAAGATTGCCATCCTTTTGACATGTCCAGTGGTCTTTATTCTTGACTTTTTCTAGTATTTGATAATAGTTACCAACTTTCCTTCTTAAAACTCTTTCTTCTTATTTTTTATCACTGTTATAGATTCTTCTTTCTCTTTCTTTAAAGTTTAAAGAACTGCTTCAGGATCTTGATCATACTTGTTTAAAATTTCCACTGAAAGTTCTGCTCTTGTCTGTAGCTGTTCTGGGTGCAATGGTTTTGACACCCATTGAGAGGAAAGTTTGCTCAACTATAATTTTTCTTTTAGAATTGTGTAAGCTGGATCAAATGAGATGTCTGTGGTGTTGGCTGTTGTTTCTGCTATTAATTGTCAGTCCTTTTCAGTTAGGGCACAGACATGATAAATTTTTTCCTCAAAGTTAATGTGGATTGTCTGCTGCTGCAGGCTTCATCTTCAGCACTGTCTTGTCCCTTCTTAAAACTAGTTACCCATTTGTAAACTGCTGATTTTTGGGAGGCTTTGTCCCTATAAACTTTTTGTAAAGCGAAACATCAGTGATTTTACCATTCTTCCATCTAACCTTCACAATAAATTTGATGTTTATTCTTGCTTCAATTTTAGCAGAATTCATGTTGCTTTGAAGAGAGGTTGTTTTCAAACTGATATTTTATCCTTCTTAGTTCCTTAAACTATTAAATAGGTCCTTTTCAGATATGAGATAATAAGTAAGTATGAGTTTTGGTGCAAAAAAATTGGAAATCCATGCATAACTTTTTCATAACATGCATTTTCCATGAACTTTTTGAAGACCCTTTGTATATATATTAAAAATGTTGCATCTTGGGCTGGGAATAGTGAGTCATGCCTATAATCCTAGCACTTTGGGAGACTGAAGTGGGAAGATCTCTTAAGGCCGGGGGTTTGAGACCAGCCTGGGCAACATAGCGAGACTCTGTCTCTACAAAAAAAAAAAATTAAAAATTAGGCATGGTGGGTCGTGCCTACAGTCCCACAATACTGGGAAGGCAAGAGGATATACATACTGTGAGGGAAGAGGATCCCTTGACCCCAGGAGTTTGAGGTTTTAGTGAGCTATGATCATCAAACCACTATTCTCCAGTCTGGGCAATGAAGGTGAGACTCTATCTCTAAAAAACAAAAACAAATAAACAAACAAACATCATCTCACTCTGCAAGTTACCTTTCATTTTTTTAATGGTGTGAATGAACTGAAATTATTAATTTAAATGTGGTCCAGTTTTTATTTATGTATGTGGGTGTGTGGGTGTATATGTGTGTGTGTGTGTATGTGTTTATTTATGAATTTCTTTCATGATTAGCACTTCTGGGTGTTTTATTTAAAATATATTTGCTTACCCCAGAGTAGCTCTGTGAATTTTCACATTAACCACATTGGATTTTTGATTGAGATTGAATCAAATAAATAGATAAATTTGTGGAAAATTAACATCTTTACAGTATTAAGACTGTCAATCCATGAACATGGTATATCCTTCTATTTTTAGTCTCTTTTAAATTCTATCAACTTTTTGTATTTTTCTGTGTTCAATTTTATATATCTTTTATTTGATGTATTCCTACATATTTAATATTTTTTAAATGTTACTGTAAAGGATATCCCTGTGTAAAGCACTTTTTAAAATGTTTTCTGCTTATATAGAGAAATACTATTGATTTTGTATATTGATTTTGCTCTCAGAGATCTTGCTAAATTAACTTATAGATTCTAATAATATATCTGTAGGTTCTTGTTTTAAACAGCTTTGGTCATTGAGAACTCTTCCTGTTGGTTCCTGTGGTTTTTTTGACATATTCCCATAATTGTGGATTGGTGTTTTTGGTTTTTTAGCATTTCCTTTCTGAACTGCAAGGAAATCTTGTCTATTTCCTACCCTGGTCCTAGAATCTGGCATTTTTCAAGGGAGCTCTGTTTCTTTTTATTGGTGGCAATAGGGTCTATAGTTTAAGGATTTATCAAAAGTTTTAAAGGAACATTGGCAGAATATTAATCCAAGTTCTCTTGGCCTTGCCTTTCCCCCAGATTCTAGTCCTTCATATCTGCATATCTGTTATTTTATCTCTCTATACCCAAGAGATTGCAAGAAATGCTTTTTTTTTTTTTTTTGGCACCACTCAATAGCACAGATCCTTCTCTTGCCCTGTGCCCAGACTTGATAAATAGCTGAAGGAAAAGTGGCTTCAGAGTGTTGGCTTATCTCTCCTCTGTTTCCCCTCCTTCAATTCCTGCCCAGTTTCCTTAATTCTTTGATGCCTTTAAACTTTTTTTTTTTGCTTTTTCCTTTTATCAGGCTACTTTAGTTGTTCACAGTAGAAGAGTTGGTCCATAGTAAGCTACTCCAATTTTAGCCGGAAATGGATGTTATCTATAATTTTAAATGTATTCTTATGTTGATGGTGAGGACTCATTAATGTTTATTCATGAGATTAGGCTCTTTTTTTGTTAAGGTACTATTCCTGAGTAGGATTTGGGGTAGATGGAACTTTTTTAGTAAAATTAAGTATAGCAGTGGAGGGTAGAGAGAGGGAAGACAAGCAGAAAGTTGAGGTGCACTAGCAGGAATTTCTGCTGAGGTTATGATTTGTTTTGAGGAATTGATATCATGGGCCTAGTCATTCCTCAGATATAGATTGATGGAATAGAGGAAAATTATTTCAATTTATTTTTAGATGCTTAAATGTTAAGATTTTAGTGTTTAGAGTATAGTGGGGATTGTAAGAAGGGTTTGGCAAGGGGAAAGGAAATGTTCCACACTTATTTCTATTATATTGATACAGTGAGTTTGAGACAGTTTTCTAAGTGGATCTGACATGGTTGAGATAAGCCTACTAATGGAAATTAGTTGAAACATTAAGGATGTGATGTGAAATTTTTGAATCATCCATTTTTTTTTTTACCTATCTAATATCTATTGAATGCCTATAATGTAGGGCAGTAAGGATACATGGGCAAGACTTAAAGATTCCTCTTGGAACTTGTATCTAGTGGAATAATCAGAATTTTAAGTAGATGATCACAGTACTACTTAATTATAACTGTGATAAGTACTGTAGAGTATAATCACAGAATTTTTAGAGCCATTAGCAACAAAGTTACAATAATGAAAGACCTAAAATATTTCATGGAATAAATGTTTTAAGAGATATATAAGAAGAATTGACTTTTGCTTTGCATTATACGCATTGTTCTAATGTGGGAGAAAAAGGAACAGATTTCTAATCAGGACAGTAGAGGAAGCCAAAAGTAAGGATATGAATTGTCTTTGTCATATGTCATTCATCACAATATATTAATAATTGTCTACTCTTTAGACTAAGATTGTTGCATACAGAGACTGCCTCTTATGAAGTTTCTGTCGTTTGTCACTGACTGTGTTAAGCATTTTATATATTCTTATTTAATTCACAGAATAAATTTTAAGATAAGTATTTTTATTTCCAACTTTGTATATAAAGTGAGTATATGTAGACAAGACTGGCTACATAACACACTCAGGCATTCTGTGTAAATGGTGCTCCCTGGAGTTGTCCCATAGGGCAGCTGTGATATGGAGCCTTTAATAAAGTGTTCCCCCAAATACTTGGAGATAGTCATAAACTGAGGGTGAAACTAATAAAAACTATCTAACTATGAATAAAATTGGCCATTTGCAAAATTAACCCATCTTTAGAGATAGTTTCAAAATCTGTAGCTTAGATTTGTGAAAGATCATCGCTTAATTATAGTGACTAGGATGGGTGAATGACTTAGAATATAGCTTTTATTAATCATTTGTTTTATACTGTTTAAAAATAATGTGTCAGCAGAAGAGAAGTTATGTGACCGGATTTTGAGAAGCCAAAGAATAAGATTTTGTCAGTATTTATCTACCATTTTCTAGTAGAGTAAGAAAATCTACCAACTTTTTATTTTTGTGACATAATTCTTAAATCAAGTCTGATAAACCGTCATAGATAAAATTGGGTTTCAGGACCTGCAGAGCTACAGTTGAGACCCGAACTATTCTGTCCCCATACTAGCATTGCTACCTATTGAGGCCCTGCCTGAACAGCTGGCTAGCTTCTTAATTTAAAATACCTTCTGAAATGACCCACACAATGATTTGCATGACAAATTGATTTAAATGGATTTTCAGCATCTTAATGATTTCTAAACTATGTTAATATGTCTATATTTTCCTCACATTCTAAATAGTAATCTTGTAGATTCATCAGTATAATTGTAAAATCTGATAATAAAAGTAAAATCTTTTCTTAGGTAATGCTGATCTTGCTGTGTTTAATTACATACTTGGTGTTTCTAATCAACTCCATAGGATCAGACATTATAAAAATTTAAGTTGGAAATGAAAAAGAAATATTTTAAATGTGATGGAACCTTTCCTTTTTTTCCTTTATTCATATAACTTTTTATAGAAGTGATACTGAGAATGAGTAGCCGACCTTAAGTTTGATTGCTGCTGTTGTAATTTTTGGACTTGTTCCAATTTCTATAAAAACATGCTCAAAACAGCAACTTTTCCAAAGGGTAAGATGAAGATGGTATGACAGTTCTGGGTTGTTTTATGTATAATACTAGCTCACAAAGGTAAGTAATGCAAAAAAGATGTCTTGATGGGTTTCTGTTGACTTCTGCTTATGTTATTTTACAGAATGGCCCATTAAAACAATAAGAATTAAACAGAGTCCTTTGAGTTTAACAGGATTTTCTGTTGGTATTAAGTGTGTCCCAGAGTTGAAAGCACCAAATACTTTAACTTTTTAGGTAGGCTGATCATGCATCCTGCTTTACCTAGAACATTTTTAATTTATGCCTTTTATCCTGGCCCCTTTTGGTCTCGAAAGTGTCTCAGTTTGGAAGAAATGCATAGTCACTTTATATATAAGATATATTTATTTTAATAATCACATGTCCCTAGATAATTCAGAGATTAAATATTTCTAACAGGAGAAGTGAGCTGATGCTTTTGTCCTTTTTAGACAGAATATTATTTGTTATTTAGAGTGAGTACCATTCATCTAGTTGGCCTTTTCAAGTTTGTCTTGGGAAAGAGCTGAGTTTGACTAAATTTGACGTGTTACTGAAGGATTAGCAGCATATATTGTTAGATATTTTTATTAAACCCCATTATCTTGGAAGCTGAATGGTGATATTTTGTATAATTATTAATGCATTTCAAATAACTGTGATATATTGGGGAAATGGAGATTCTTGTTTATACTAAATTCATTTCAATAATTAGACCAGACCTTTAATTCTAGTTTATCTGCTATATGACCTTGCTCAAGTAACTTAACTTCTCTGAGCCACTTTTCTTCATTTACAAACGAAGCTAATAGTGCCTAATAATAAAGATTTTAAAGAAACATGTTACGTGACCCAGATAGTTCCTTGTGTAAAGTGTGTTTAAGGTTATTGAGACACTAGTTCACCTAGCAATGTCAGACTATATATGAGATGTACAGTATTTAATTAGTGCTATGATTTTAAATTTAACCAATAATGATAATTTTTGTTATTTAATACATAAGAAGATGGATATTAATCAGTATGGTTATCATTGAAACTACCTTTATAAATTGGATGATTTTTTTCTCATGTATCCATATCATTGAATAACTACAAATTATCTAATAGTGAAAAACTTACATTTTTCTAAATTGGCAGTATATTTATAGTATCTAAATAAAACAGAATTTTTATTCAGTTGTTTAAAACTTATACATGAATCAATCAATGTGAACCAGTCTGCATGTTTGTGTATACATAGAACATTGACACTGCAGCTTCTGCATGTTTGTGTATACATAGAACATTGACACTGCAGCTTCTGCATGTTTGTGTATACATAGAACATTGACACTGCAGCTTCTGCATGTTTGTGTATACATAGAACATTGACACTTACATAGAAATATAAAACTTTCATATTCCTTATAGAAAAGCTTATTTAATCAGCAAGTTAAAACTTACATGAAAAGGAACAGTGTGAGTTTAGAGAAATTTTAAGTATTTTTGGGCTACAAATAATTTAAGGAGGTTCTTAGAGGAGGTGGATGTTGGGATAAACTTGGAAGGGATATAGAGACCTTTAAAAGGGAGGGAATGATGAAGGCAAGGTTGTAGAGGTGGATATGTGCAATGTATTTTTGGATTTTGGAATTGAGCAGTTGCTCACATAAGGGGATTAATAGGGCTAGACTGAAGAATCTTGACTGCTAGACTAATGATTCTCTATATGCAGGTGAAGGAGACTCGGAATATTTTTGAGCAAAGGGTTGATATGATTAAAAAGGTATTTAGGAAGATTAATCTAGGTACAAAAGGCAGGATGAATTGGTGTACAGAAGAGGCAGGAAGTAAAGACACCCATTACGGAGATTGTTTTTAGTAATCTAGATATGAAGTTGTTAATGCTTAAACTTGAGAGTGGCAATAAAATGAAAACTTTGATGCTTTATTAAAACATGGTCTTCAGCCTGTCTTGATGCACTTTGCCTTTTGATGTTATTACTATTAATACTTAAATGCATCAAGATTGGTAAATAAAAGAAAAGCGAAGTAACTTAAGCTGTTGGTCAAAATCAGTACAGTACTTTAGGAGATATAAAGCACATTTCTTCTGCTTCACTATACTGATACCATTCAGCTATTAACAGGGATAATAACAAAAAAAATACCTCCTTGAAGCTTAAGTATTAACAGTCCTTTCAAGTGTTTAAAAAACTTTTAACTCTCAAGTTTAGTGCCTTTTAGTTATTGCAAGTAGACTTGTAAAGAAATGAAGCAAGTGATAAATACAAAGTGAAATGTCATAAGTAAAATTTTTTTTCTTTAGATTTTATACTTATGTTTTTATATTTTCTTAGTCAAATTTAGACTATACCTAGCTAAGTGATAATACCTAAACTTCTTAATATAAATTTTAAATGTGATTTTTTTGGCTTTTGCTAGCATTTTATGTATAATAACTTTATAAAAAGTTTGAGCTTTCCAGTGACAAGTTTCCTAAACTTACTATTTAAATGATTTATTTATGTTTAAATAAATAAAAATTATTATTTCCTGTTGTCCAAATTGGATGTCCATCTGCTTAATATTTGAAATAGACTTTCTTAGTAAAACTGATTTGATATCCCTTGTAAGAGCTTATCATCTATTTTTTCCTTTAATATCTCTTCCGTAGACCAAACACCAAGATATATTTTCATATCATGAGTAGATATAAATATGTTCCATTAGGTCAGATGTTAAGCTGCTATTAACAAAGAGAACTGCAAGTCCTTAGTAGTTCAAACAAGGTGGCATTGTATTCATCTCTCATTTAACAGGTCAGAGATAGGCAGATGGTCAAGAGTGGGTTAGTGGCTCTGTTCTACAAGGTCATTCAGGAATTTGTATCTCAACCATCCATTGTGACTGCTTTCAGTACAGTGCCATTAGCCACATGTGGCTATTGACAACATTTATATTTAAACAAAAAAGTCACTGTCCATACTGTCCACATTTTATAGACACATATGGCTAGTAACTACTGTTTTGGACAGTATAGACATAGAATA
>VSMD01080849.1:0-57347 GCA_008750895.1 Mirza zaza
ATGCCCAGCCAAGCTGGATGTTCTTATCACCAAAAGAGACTCCAGCTTGGGCCAGGGCCTCTGAAGAACAGCTCAAGAAAGCCCATAGTTTAGGTACATCTGGTAGAAGGAGAAAGATGATGTTTTTGTGAAAGTTCATTTGTATGTCTCTTGCACTTGAGATGCAGAAGTCATGTCAGTGGTCTTGCTTTTAGCTTGAAGGTATTGAAGCATAGTGAAATTTAAAGCTGAAGTGCAAGAAGCTCTTGTCATAACACTGGAGCTCTGGGTTTTCTCTCCAGGGAACCATCACATCGTGTGACAGTCTCTTTGCTCATCTCCATGGCTTTGTGTCTGGGGAGGACGTGGTTGGGCAGCACATCACAGACCTGATCCCTTCCGTGCAGCTCCCTCCTCCCGGCCAGCATGTCCCAAAGGTAGGACCCTAGACCACCTGCGCCATGTGCTGGGGTCGAGGGCTTAAATCCAGATCTGTAACTATCACCACAATGCAGTCCAGGGGTTCCTGACGACAGAGCATCCTGGGGATGTGGGCCGTGCTCCAGCTTGAGCTCTCTGTGCCGGAGGTCCTGACCAAGGCCGGAGCCTGTGTGGTCTCTGGCTGACCACCCTTGCTGCCTTAGTCCTCTCCCTGGAGCCTGGGGGGCAGTGTGCAGGGTTTCTCTAGTGAGGAGCAGGGAGCACTGGCAGATGGGAGGGCTGTGGCTTATCAGTCAATTGAACCTTCCTGATTCCCTCTTTCCCCACTAGCATGTGCCTTCACACAGGCGAGCCGTGTGGCTGCAAACTTAACTGATGCCTCATTCCCAGCAGCCTGCGGGATGGCTGGACAGTCACTGTGGGGCTAAAGTCAGCTCTGCCGCCGCACGAAATAAGAGATCCTTTCAGGACATCTCTAGGAACTCCCCAGTTCAGGCTGGCCTTAAACTCAAAGCTTCACCTTCCTGGCCTGCATTTGCCGTTCCTCGCCTCCCTGCTCTCTGGGAAGCTGCAGGCTTGTTCTCTCGGTGCTCTCTACCCACTCCTACAGTGGCCACCCTGGCCCCAGGCTGACAGGAGCATCAGCTGGGGTCACTGCTCCGGAAATTGCCGGTAGTGTCTGCTGAAACTGGTCATAAGCAAACCTCTGGCAATCCTGGACATGTGTCCAAAAGAGTGTGCACCCAGAGGACATGTGTGAGCCTGTTCTTAGCCCTAGAGTGTGCACCCAGAGGACATGTGTGAGCCTGTGTTCTTAGCCCTAGAGTGTGCACCCAGAGGACATGTGTGAGCGTGTTCTTAGCCCTAGAGTGTGCACCCAGAGGACATGTGTGAGCGTGTTCTTAGCCCTGTTTGTGATAACCCCAAACTGGAACCACTCAACATCCCTCAGCAGCAAACGGAGACAGACGCTAGGAGACAGTGGAAAGTGGGCCTTGCTGGTTACCTGAGGAACTCTCTGGGACATGGGGTCATGTGAGGTTCTGTGGAACCGGGTCAGGCATGCAGTCTCCATGGGGAGCCTGGGGTCTCGAGTTCTGACTCTGGTGAGGGCAGTGGGTGTGAGGTGGAGCCTCCTACGCTCAGGGTGGATAGGTGGGCTCCCACATCCGACGAGGGTGAGCCCTCACATAAGGGCAGGTGTGAAGGCCTGGGTCCAGTTTGCTGTGCTGAAGCCAGAAAAGGAACAAGCTCTTGAAGTCCTTGGTTAGGAGCACTGTAGTGGTTGGGATCAAATTGGGAAACCGAATACATTCCAAGTATTAAAAGCAGAGGGACTGTAATGCCAGGACTTGGTCTCGTGGGTGTTGGGAGAGCTGAAAAGGCACGTGGGGCATGGCCAGGCTGTCTAGAGGTCAGCGCCATCAGGAAGCCAGTGCCCCCCAGGCTAGGGGGACGGAGGGGAGTGAAGGTGTGGGGCACTCTCAGAGGTGAACACTTGGGGACATTGCCTAAGGCTGGGAGGGGTGAGAAGAACATGTTGGCTCTTTCTCCGTCCACAAATGTGGGGTCAGGGCTGTGGCCTGTGGGACCAGCACCCTGGGGCAGAGAAAGGATGGCACAGATGCCAGAGACGTGGCCGAGCCCTGAGCCCCGCCATCCTCTCCCCCTCACTTTCCCTGGCCTGTCCACTGCCCTCACGTGGCTGTGCTCGGGGTGGTTCTGGATCAGTCCTCCTCATGCCAGCCACTGTGCCCTGGTCAGGGCTCTGCCTTCCCTGGGGCCAGGTGGGGCCCCAGGAGAGCTGGAAGGAAGAGCATCGTGGGTGTCAGATGTTCCTGGGACCTTCCCTGAGGGTCGTGGGTGGAATTCACACCCAGAGCAGCACAGACTCAGGGCTCCGTCCACGTGAGATGCTGCTCAGTGACGCGCCTTCCTTTCAGAACCTCAAGATTCAACGGTCTGTCGGAAGAGCTAGGGACGGCACCACCTTCCCCCTGAGTTTGAAACTGAAATCTAAAACCAGCAGTGAGGAGGATGCCGGCGAGGCGGACACTGAGGAGGGTTGCTCGGCGTCCGTGTGGGTGTTCTGCACCATCAGTGGCCTCATCACCCTCCTGCCGGACGGGACCATCTATGGCATCAACCACAGCTTTGCGCTGATGCTATTCGGCTACGGACAGACTGAGCTCCTGGGCAAGGTGGGCTGGCCCTGGGCTCCTGAGGCTGAGGAGGCTGGTCTGTGCTCCACAGGGAGGGCGTGTGTCTGTCACCAGCCTTTGTGCCAGATGAGCTGTCTGGCTTGCTGGCTTTACCCAGGAAGGACCTAGGGCCCAGGAAGGGAGGTCCCTGCTCAGGGCCCCCAGGACCGTGCGTTGCTGACCACCCTCGGAGGGTCTCCAAGGTCACCCCAGAGGGGGCAGAGGAGGGCTCTGCTGGAAGCCTGTCCCCAGTGGGGTCTGGTCTGATTGGATTAGTGTTCATGTCGTAATTGCAGGGATCGATTCTCACCCCATACATAGGCCTATCCTGTCCTCATGTCCTCTGAGCGGGTCCTGTGGTCAGTGTAGGAGGAAGGGGTTTCTGTGGCCTCCCTTCCTCGGATTGGGCTCTGTCTGAAGTCCTTTAAACACGGAGAGGCGGGGCCTCCCACACCCAGAGGAGGGCACATCAGGGCTCTAACTGGGCCTGTTTCCTCACCCAAAACTGTGCCAAGCAGTCCTGTTACTGTAAACAGCCGCCACACACTGAGTGCTTAGAACAACCAGCATCACTAGTGTTGGCCACAGATCAGCCCTTTGGGCAGAGCTCTGTGGGGGCAGCTTGCTCTCCTCCACGTGCTGTCAGCAGGGGTGACCGCAGGCAGGCTGGTGCCCTCAGAAGCCTCACTCGCTCACACGGCTGGCCGGCTGGGACAGTGCCGGGTGGCAGCTGTAGCCCCTCAGGTGGCTTGGTGCTGCTGGGCCCCTGCCTGGACGTGACTGGCCCTGAGTGTGACCATCTCAGGTGGCCTCAGAAGCCACGTGGCATCACTTCCATAGTCTTCTGGTCAGAGCAGTCCCAGCAGTGTTCTGGGCTCACTGGTAGGGGACACGGACCCCCACTAAGAGGGAGGAGGTTCATGGTGTGGGAGTGGTTGTGTGTCAGCCTCTGGAGGCCACCTGACACCTGAGCATGCCCATGCCTGGCGTTCCAGGCTCCCGGGTGCAGGTGCAGGCCCCGTGGCTCACCTGTAGCCTTTCGCTGAGCTGTACCCACGGGGCCGCCTGGAAGGGCGAGAGCCTCTGTCTCCTCGTAATTCTCTGCGGCGGACGCTGGGACCCAGCGACAGAACTTCCTAAGCTCATTTGAGGCTCCAAAAGAGGTCTCTCTGTTCTCTAACAGAGACTAAAAAGTAAGCTAAATTGTAGTTAAAGTAGGTCACATTTAAGTTAATTAAACAGCAGTTAGCACAATTCCTGGGCGAGGCCTTCCTGCAGGAGACCTTTCAGAGAGTTTCAGGTATGGGGATGCCCATTCCTATGGCCATGAGCAGCTGTCCCAGTGTGGGGGCCACAGGTGGGTTCAGAGAAAGTGTCCATCCTGGCCGTCCTTCCCTGCTGGGCATGCACCGCAGTTCTGGCCAGCCGTGAGCCTCCCGTGAGCCTCGCAAGGTGAGGCATTGCACACAGGCACCCAGGCCCAGGCATGTATGGGACAAAAGGCTGGACATCTGCCCACAGGGTGTGTAGGTGTCAGGATAACTTGCCTCAGGGTGTGTCACATTGGTCTTTTTCATAAGAAAATGGGGAAAATCATGACTGACTTGTTGAGTGTCAGGGGCTGCAGGCGGGGAGAAGGGCACATGCTCGAGGCCTTTCCTGAACTTGAGGGGTTGCCACCCAGGGGTGTGCTCTCGATGTTTTCATCTCTTTCAGCGCTGGGAGGGCTGGTCCAGTGGGTCAGTTCGGATCCTTCCAGGTTCTAAAATGTCACTACTTTGTTTTCTAGAATATCACTTTCCTGATTCCTGATTTCTACCGCTGCATGGACCTTGCCTATGACAATTCTTTACAACTGCCGCACCCGGCCAGCTGCCTGGACATCGGCAGTGGGAGGGGCCCTGGGGAGACACTCTCAGACCCCTGGCAGGGCTGGAGCCCTGGTGGGGCCCAGGGTAAGACTTGTCCACTCCTCTCAAGTGTGCGCCTGTGGCCGGCAAGCCCCACACGACTCTGCGACAGGGATGGAAAGAGCAGAAGGCTTGGAGTGTAGGGCTGGGACAGGGCCAATGGGCAGTGCTTCCCAGCGTGACATTCTCCTCTGTCTCTCACGGGTGTCCGTGTTGCCAGGGGCTGTGACACTGTGCTAGTCTTATAGATGTATCAGCACTGAGATGAGGAACTGAAAATCCTCCCTGTCTGTCTCACTGTGTGCTGGGATCCAAGACACAATTAGCTAATGGACAGGCTTGCTTTTTAAAGTAAATTTATGTAGCTTTGTGTAGTTTAAGATTGAATTCATACAGCGTATCAGATTACACTTGACCCTTGACCAACATGAGTGTGAATTTCAAGGGTCCACTCACACACAGATTGTTTTCAACTTCAAAGATGCAGTAAATCTATAAAACTGGCTCAAGTCTGAGAGTTAAAAAAAAAATAAAAGAAGATAGAAAAGAATAAAATGAATGAAAATTATAATATATATAAAAAAAAGATGCAGTGTTCATGGGATTGGAAACTCTTCCTACACAGAGGGGCTGACTTCTCATCAGGTGAGTCTCACTCTCCCGTGGGAGGAGACAGAGGCGATGAAAGGAAAGACTGAGAGGGAGGGACAGATGCTATGAGTAGCAGAAAGCAAGGCCATGTCAGGGTCATGCGCCACGCAGCCAGGTGGCCCTGCGGTTGGGTGCTTCACTGTGATGCTGTCCACATACGTGCACAGGGCACTGGATAAACTTGCATGTGGATTTAACACAGTCACCAAGGGAAAACGTGACCTTATGGTGTCTCACTGGCTGGTGAAATGGGCATGTATCAGGCAGTGTTCAGTTTTCTGGGCTCCCTGTGAGATCTCTCAGCGTGGACTAGACCTGGGACAGAAGGCCTGGCTCCTTCCCATCTGGGGCTCTGTGGGGCCTTGGGAGCTGGATTATGACATTTTGTCTTAAAAGATGCTTTGTTAGGCTGCTGACTCTATTTAAGATTCCTTCTTTTCTTAGGACATGGTTTCTCACATTGTATCTGGGTTTTCGTGTCTGCAAACTCTCCTCTATTCAAGGTTTTCCTGTCACTGAGTGCATTCTCCTTCCCTTTCTTCCAGAATTCCAGATTCATTCCTGCATGTGCAGGTGTTTAATGCGTAGTATTTGTAGAGTGTTTGGAGGGGAGGTCATAAAACTTGTGTTCCTCTCTCATTGTTTCCTTAGGATGAATTCTTAGAAGTGGTCTTTCTGGGTTTAGGGAATGAGCACTTTTGCCAGGTGCTTTCACAAGTGCCCATTTAGGCAGTGGTGTCTCGCCTGCCCAGCTGTCCTCGTCGTGGAGTGGGCTTCCCTCAGCCAGGGGCTCGGATTCTTCTAGCATTCTTCCTGATCCAGACTGTTTCCACTCATTTAACCAAGAAGTGTACACTGGCTGCCTGCTCTGTGTTGGGTGTGCTGTAGGCAAACACCTGACCATCATGGAGCCAGTGGGAGCAGCTGGGGCGCAGTGCATAGGAAGCGCCCAGAGCTCTGGAGGAAAGCAAGTGGGGAAGAGGGGTGTGCAACCTTGGGACTGGGGCCAAGGAAGCCAAAAGAGCCTGACAGAGCAGGGTGCAGCCCTCTGGGACCCACACCCCGGGTGTGGCAGGGAGTCCGGCATGGCCGCCAGAGGGGGCCAGGTGGGGAGCCTGCAGGGCCTTGGGGCACATAGCAGGGACCTTGGCTTTTGCCCAAGTCAGATGGGAGCCCTTGGAGGGTTGTCAGTAAGTGGGGGGTGTGCTCTGACTTGGGTGTTAACAGGGTCGCGCTGGCTGACTGCAGGGCCCCGGGCCAGGCAGTGGGGAGACCAGGAGGCCAAGGGTGCTGGCTTGGACCAGGGTTCCTGTGGGTAGAGATGAGCTGCTGCTTTGGGTCATGCTGTGAAGGTGGGGCTGACAAGAAGCTTTTAAGATGAAGCTCTCCCGCCCTTGCCCCCATGAATCACAGGGAAATGAGGAGATTCGAGTTAGCCTGTGATTAGAAAACACTCTTTGTTGATGTTGGCTGCCAGATCCAAGAGTTAATGTTGTGCTTGCTGGAGACCACGTTCTGCCGCAAGATGAGACCCTGAAGCTGGTGGTAAACCAAGAAGTCTTCACCAGGACACAGACCCAGCTGGAAACTGGAGGCCAGCCCCCTCCCTCCCTCTCGTCCCAGTCTCCTAGGTAAGTCCTTTGGTGGGAGGTTGCAGGTTTCCAAAAGTCAAGGCAGGTGCTAGGTAGATGAGGAACACTTTGGAGAGAAATGTTCAGCCTGTCAGTAATAACAGTGACAGCTAATATGTATTGCGCGCCTATTCTGTTCCACACATGGGCACAGTTGCTGTTCCCAGATGACCTGGCTGAGTCCTCACCAGCCTCTATGAGAAGGTCATTAAATATGAAATGTCTGATTTCAAATCAAAAGTTTATTTTATTATATCTCAAACAGGAAGCAGTACAGTTAATCTAAGTATGCACCTAAACTATTGACACAGTTTTGTCATCTTAACAGTAGCTCGTTTATGCCAGCTGCAGAGAAGCCTGGAGAGCAAGTGGTGATGAAATCACAAAAGGTGTTTTCCACGGCTTGTTGAGAATGGATTATTTTTCCTTGCAAGAAGTGGTCCAGTGCCTGGAAGAAGTGGTAGTTGGTTGGTGCAAGGTCTGGTGAATACGGTGGATGACAGAGAGTTTCCAAGTCCAGCATCTGTAGTTTGAGTAATGCTGTGCAACACATGGTCTGGTCAAGTGTTGTCTTGAAAGAAGATCGGCCTGTCTCTGTTGACCATTCCTGGCTGCTTCATCGCAAGCACCCTCATCGTTTCATCCAGCTGGTCGCAGTAGACATCCGCTGTAATTCATTGACCAGGTTCATGAAGCTGTAGTGGATAATATCAGCGCTGGACCACCAAACAGACACCATTACCTTTTGTGATGAATATTTGGTTTTGGACTATGTTTTGGCACTTAATCTATATCTATTGTGCTGACTGCGATTGTGAAAAAGAATCCATTTTTTATCACAACTAATGATATGGTATAGAAACGATTTGCCTTTATGTCATGACAGCAAAGAAAGGCAAGCTCCAAACTTAATAGTATTTAGGTTATTAAGTATGGAATGTCCGATTTTCTTAACTACTAAGTTTGATAGTTGAATCTCTGAAATTTCGCTCTGACACTTCTTGTTTTTTTTATTGTGAAACTTGGTCAATTGATTATAGCAGATGTCTACTGTGACCAATTGGACGAAATGATGATGATGCTTGTGATTTAAGCAGTCGAGATTGGTCCATAGAGACTCTCCAGGCCTCAGTGCTGCTGGCTTAAATGAGCCACTCTTAATGATGGCAAAACCATGTTGATAGTTTAGGTGCAAACTAAGATTAATTGTATTGCTTTTTGTTTGAATTTTGATTTGAAATCGGACAGTTCATATTTAATGATGTAATATTATCCCCGTTTTGTGGGTAAGGAAATGAGTTGTTGAGAGCTCAGGAACATTTAGGTAGATTTCAGAGAACTGATCCAAGCATAATTTTATCATTTTGAAAATCATGTGAAGCTGTTCTTGTACATTTTAAAATAAGGTATTCTATTTAGTGTAAAGGAAGTTCATGTTAAAGAATTTGGAAAATTATGCATAGCATTTTGGTGTGTTTTTAACCGGTGTTGTTTTTAAAAATATTTTTTTGTGCTCAGCCCACAGTAGAGGGCCCAAACCTTGGGTGCACATGTGGCCAGTGGTCCTTTCTCCACTCACCCCACAGGCCCCCTGGGACCCCTCCCCCCAGCACCCTCTGCACTGGGGTCAGAGTTGTCCATCCTTGAACCTGACTTACACTTTCCTTCCGTCTGCCTTCTTTTGCTAATTGTTTTATCTGTGATACTTATCCACATTGCTGTTTTCCAGTCCCCTTGAAATTATTTTAAAAATAGGTAGTACACGAACACAGGTTTTGAAGTACAGAAGAACAACGGCAAACAGTGAAGGTTCGCAGACATCTCCCAGCCTCCCTTCTCCAGTCCCGCTGAGTCCCCAGGGGATGGCTGTCAGCAGTTAGACCGTCTTTCTCGTGCATTTAGGTTTACGTGCGTGTTGTGTGTTTGTGTGTATGGGTGTGTGGGTTGCTTGTGTATCCCTGCTGCTCTTCCTGTGGCACAGCTGGATGGCACTGTGCACGTTGTCCTGGTGTGTGTGTGTGTGTGTGTGTGTGTGTTCACAGATGCATCTGGAAGGCCTTTCTGTGCAGCGTTTGCTCAGAGCCAAGCCTCCGAGGCAGCGCCACAGTTCATGCAGCTGCTTTCCTGCTGGCAGATGCCACAGCGTTTCCTGGGTGCTCCTCTGTAGATGAGGCGGCGGAGCCCTGTGTGCGCAGGGGCGCGTCAGCCCCCGTGGGCGGTGCGGCCCATGGTGCTCCTGGTGTTGGCTGCTGGGCTCCTTGCTGGTGCAGCCCGAGGGCTAGAAGATGTCTGGGCTTCCGCCAGGGTTTGCTCTATTAGCTGCTCCCTCGGAACTCTGGATAGAGTTCATGGTCCGGGACTTGGCTGTACAGTGAGAAAGTTGCCCTAGGTTAGCTGATTCCTACTTTTTCTATTAAACTGGACATTTTTGGGTCTCACAGTTCTAAGAATTTGATTAGCATCCACCTCATGTTCAAGGCAGTTAGTTACTATAGAGGTTCATGCCGTCTTGTTCACTCACATGTTCACTTATGGGCAGCACGAAGAAGTGAGGTGTGTAGTGTTTTCTGAGTTCTAGGAACTGTGTTAGGTGCTTCCTCATTAGTTGTCTCCTTTAATTCTCCTGGTAATCCTGGGAGCTCAGTCTTACTAGTATTTTTAGCAAATTGATGATGAAGCCAAGTGAACTGTTAGGCTGTGGATCAGGTACTAGAAGAGACTCCAGGTGACACACTCAGACAGCAGGTGGGGGTCTCGGATCCCCACAGTGGCCGGGCCCAGCTCCCTGCTGGAGGACCGTGGCCCCTGGGGCTGCCCTGGGTTCAGGTCCCAGAAGCTCAGGGACTATGTGAACCCTAGCAGGTGAGTGGGGAGTGGGGTGGGGGTCTGCTTTTGAGGTTCACCTGGCAGCCACACCCTTCCCTCACTTCACATGGTCAGGACTTAGCAATGCTTGGCTTCCAGGGCAATTGCGGAATGTCCTCTTGTTTTCTGGGTTGTTGTCATGCTGAAAATCAGAGATCCCACGGGTTCACAGTCTCATAACCAAAATTTTGAAGTCTAAAAAGCCCCAACACTCAAAGTTTTTACCTGAAATTTGATGCCACTGTGATTGAAGATAATGCTGAGCTCATGGGAAGCAATTTATGATTCCCATAAATTATGGTTCCCTCGACCTCCATGGTTTGAGTTTTGCTAGGCTTTGCTGCAGAACAGGGCAGGGTCTCCCCAGCCTGCCAGGGTCTCCCTGCAGGTGACTGCATGGCCTTTCTGAAATCTGGCCCAAGGGTTGTGGGTGGCAGGGCTGCGGACACTGGCTGTCCCCAGCAGTGGGCGCACAGTTGAAAGTGCAGAGCTGCCTGGGGTCACAACAAGCCCATCCAGACTGTGGCTGAGCTTGCTCTTGGATGTCTTGTCCTAGAGGTTGCCCAGGCTCCTGGGCATGGGGTTTAGTCAGACTTTCTGGTGCGGCTTCCTGCCTCTGCTGGCTCTGCAGAAGGATGAGCACTTTCTTGAGACTGGCACAAGGCTCGTCTCTTGGCGCGGGCGGATGGTGAGGGAGACAGGGAGGGAGGCAGGGTGGAGGTGGACATGGGCACAGATGGTTCTTGCCTCTGTAGGCCCTTGCCCACCCCTCATTGCCCCAGAGAATTCTGCTCTTCCTGGGAGCCGTGCGGACCTCCCTTTCTCTATGGGATGTGTCCTTGCATCAGATCCTCCTCTTCTGTCTCTGCGAGCCCTGGTCGTGCCTTGGCTAGGTGGCTGATGTATATTTGTGCATCTGTCCCCCAGTGGGACAGGCCTGGTTGCGTTCGTTCGTCTGGTGCCTAGCATCACACCTGGACAGTGTGGACAGGTGCGGGGCCAACTGGAGGCAAGTCTCGACCTGGTCCCTCAACTCCGAGAATTGGCCCGTCGCCCGTGGGAGCAGCCTCCTCGCCGTCACTGCGTGCTGAGTGCTCTGGTGGGCGTTCCGTCCTGGCTCTTGTGAGCACGCTGACCTGCTGCGTACAGGGCCCGGCCTCTGTGCTCCTCATTCTCCTCTGAGAGCTGCTTCCCTGTCGGCTGTGAAATCAGATGGTGTCGCGGCCGGCCACAGATTAGCATTGCAGAGTGTTCAGAGCACTCTCCAGTCCTTGTCTCCTTCCTCCCACACCTCCTCACGGCAGCTGCTGGGTCTGCCCCGCACAGGTGGGGCTGAGGCTGAGGCTGAGCTGCACAGCTGACAGGGGCCGGGGGTCTGGGGTCGCTGGAGACCCGGGTGTGAAGTAAGAGCTGACCAGAGCCTTGAGCGTGAGCTCCTGTGCTTTAAAGTGTCGGGCTTTTGGCAGCATTCTCTGATAAACCGTTGCTAATTGTGGATTTATCTGGAGAATATTTGAGAATAGGTGCTTTATTTTTTAACTTCATGACAAAATTTAATTTCTGTGTTATAATTTTGTGGCATTAAATGCTTTGTACTTGTCTCTAATGGGGAATCGAGGTGATCTCTCCTTTTGATTCCTCTGTGGCCCTGTGTCACTTGTGTCATCCATATTACCATCCCTAGGGTGGACACCATTCCCGAAGGAAGCCCACCAGCCTGTGGTGAGCAGCCGTTCCCTGAGGACCAGCAGATCACTGCTGGGGGAAGAGAGGAGCCTGCAGCGACAGAGAGCCTGAAACAGGACCTTCTGGGAGAAAGCAGGTCTGAACTAGCAGACGCAAAACCGTTTGCGTCCAGTGAAGGTTCTGAAACTCCAGTCCCAGCTGAGGACAGGAGCAGTGACACGGGAGTGTGTGGCCTGCGTCAAGAGGCTCTGCTGGAACTGGTGGGGCTCAGTGGTCCCAGCGGTGCCACCACTTGGGCCCATGCCTCGGCCGAGCACCAGGCCTTGGGGCAGCCAGCAGGGGGCAGCCTTCCCACGCACTGCCCTCTGTATGGGCGCCAGTGGGGCCTGCATCGGCATGGCGGGGACTCGGCGCCCAGCCCCTCTGAGGCGGCGCGTGTCTCGTTTGGGACTCCTACTGTGGATGAGCCGTGGCCAGGAGTAAAACACAACCGAGAGGAGCTGCAGACTTGCTTGATTAAGGAGCAGCTGTCCAAGTCGAGCTCTGCTGGAGCCCTGGGCGTCCCCTCCATGGAGCTTGTCCCATCAGAGAGCCCCCCGCTCACAGCCTCCGTGTCGTCCTGTGACCTGGGAGGCAGAGACCTGCATGGCAGCCACGCGGGCAGCTCCTCAGCCTGCTATGCCTTGGCCACGGACCTCCCCGACGCCCTGCAGGCAGTGGAGGCACAGGAGGCCGATGCGAATTCGTTTTCCTGGAACCTCAGGGAACTCTTTTTCAGCAACCAGACAGACCGAACTTCCTCGAATTGTTCCTGTGCTTCGTCTGAATTTGTAGGGACCCCCTCTCCTTCGGTGGTGGGCTCTGATTTAGACGTGGGCAGTCTCCACGGGCAGAGGTCGGATGTTCTGGATGATAGAGAGCTGCTACTCCTGACTGGCACCTGTTCTGAGCTTGGTGAGGGGCAGTGGTTCCGGCGGAGCTGCCTGGGACCTGATGGAACAGAACCGTCTGAGATTGGTTTGGTGTCCTCTGAGCATGACGAAGCAAGTGACAGAGAAAGCCCTCCCATGTCAGACGCCGGCCCCGAGGACGTGTGCTCGTCAGCAGAGGAGCCAAGGCTGAGCGCCCAGGTCACCTCCACGCCGGTGACACCCGGGGCTGCCGGCCTGCAGAGGGAGATCCAGGAGGGCACCTACTCGGGGAGCTGCTACCATCGTGATGGCCTGCAGCTGAGTACGTCCCGGCCCTGGGAGGAAGCTGCCGCCCAGATCACAGCGCAGTGGGGCGGGGCTTCCTTGTCCTGGGGTCTGATGGGTGTCGCTGCCGAGTAGTTTTGGCAGAAAATATGTGTTAAAGGGTAATGCTTTGTCATCGGCCTCTTGCAAGTTAGGACTACGTGTGTGTGCCCAGGGAGGGCGGAGCCAAGGCCCCTCCACTGCCCCTTCCTCAAGGAGCTGCTCTCCAGGAGCACAACGGGAGAGTCCCCTAGGATCAGGTGCAATGTGTACGGCCAGCCTGCGTGTATGGTTTTAATTTGAACCATTCACTTCTTGTCACTTGAAGGCAGAGGGACTGCTTTGTGTAGGGTCATGTTGAGTGCAGATTTCTGGGCTTTTCTGAGCTCAGAAGCGGTCTGCGGTGTGGCCTCCTGGCTGCATGGGGAGGTGTCGTTGTCGCAGGGCCAGGGCCACACTGCCACTGTGGTGCTGTCTGCACTGTCCCCGACCGTTCTCTGTCATCTTGACTGTTCCGGGGAGCGGGCTTTCCCATCCCGAGGCTGCTGCCTGCCTGGGTCAGTGGAAGGCTGGCTGTGCACTCTCTCCTTCTTGCCTTCAGGTATACAGTTCGAGGTGAAGCGGGTGGAGCTCCAAGGCTCCGCGCCCCTGTTCTGCTGCTGGCTGGTGAAGGACCTCCTCCACAGCCACCGGGACTCAGCCACCAGGACCCGCCTGCTCCTAGCCAGCCTGCCCAGCTCTGCCCACTCCATGTCCGAGCTCCCCGGATCCTGCCTGGGGGAAGTGGGTGTCCACAGTCAGCTTCTGCCTTGGATTCGCCTTTTACTGTGTGGCGAAAATTCCAGTTGGCATTTCTCTCTCTCTCTGCTTACTCTGGGATGGGAATAGGGTCTTTATGTGGCTTTCTGACACTGTCTTCTAATACCCTGTGTAAGTATGATGCCACACGTAGGACTTTCAGTCTGTGTGTGCCGCGCGTGGTGGGGTGTAAGCATGTTTCGGCGCATGTGCCATTTTGGAGTGATGTGTGGAGGCTGCCTAGAGTGCCCCATGGAGAGGGCTTCTCAGGCTGGGTCCCCAGGGGCACAGGAGGACGGAGAGTGGTGCACGGGGCACGCCTGTGGCAGGTGGGGGGGCTGCTGGGGACGCCTGTGTACGTGGCCGCCTCCTCTCCGTGGTGCAGTTGATGTGACCCCACAGACCTTCCTTTGCGTGGCAGATGTTCAAAGCCAAGCCCTGGTTTGAGGAGTCCCCCCGAGCCGTGGAGCTGGAGGGGCTGGCGGCCTGCGAGGGAGCGTTTTCCTGCAAGTACAGCACCTTGAGCCCACTCGGCAGCGGGGCCTTCGGCTTCGTGTGGACCGCGGTGGATAAGGAAGAGAACAAGCAGGTGCGATGGCGTTTGGAGGGACGTGGGGCCAGCACCATTGCCGGTGGCTCCTGACTTTTGGTCCCTGTTCTCCAAACCTGGGATTTTTAGTGGGATGGGAGGAGTTCTCCATGTATATCACCAAGAACCCGGCCTGGTGTGTGGGCGGTTACAAGGAGGCCTCTCCCGGTAGTGCACACCCTGACACCCAGGGTTGACGTCCTGTCAGGTTTTAGATTCAGACTTCACTCTGGCCAGGCTCAGAGGTTGATGGCTGGCCACGTGTTAAGACCCACACCTGGATCCCCTCCCCTGCCCTGCCCTCCCCACCCACTGAGCCTGGGGCTTGCACTGCTCTCCCACTGCCCACCTGGCATGCTGACACCTCACGGGCCCTACAAGCTCATACCGAAATGCAGACAAGGCCTCCTCCGCTCGTTTGGGAAAAAGTCTCCAGCAAACAAAGAAGCACGCAGGCTGACCAACTAGCGCTTTTGTCTTGGGTTCTCGGAATGACCTCTGTTTGTAGCTCCTGACCCTCTGGAGCTTCCCTCTGGATGCACGGAATGCTGCCAACTGCTGCTCCCTGCCTGCCTCCCCTGTCCTTACGGCCATTCTTACACACAGTCTTAGAACTTACTGTCCCTCCCTCCCGAGTCCTGTTGGGATCTGTAGCTCCTTGACAATTTGTGATTTGGGGCATTGGCATTGGGACAGTATCCACTTTCCACCTCAGAAATCGCTGGGAGCACCGTTGGGCTGCCCAGGCGTCTGACTGCCAGTTCCTGGCGGGCCGTGGAGTACCGCCAGTGGGCTCCTTTCTCCCTGCGTCTCCTAACCACCAGTTGCTGGAATGTGCCATAGCTCCGTGTTGGGGTTGATAGTGTCATATACCTGTGTCACAGTCTTCCTAGTTCTAATAGCTCTTCAATATTAGTTTCTAGCATTTCTTTGGATTTTCTAGATCAACCACCACACCTCTACGGTAATGACAGTTTTGTCTCTCCTTTCCATCATTTGCGTCTCATCATCCTTTTTTCCTGTCCTGCCACATTGGTGAGGGCCGCAGAGCATGGATGTAGCAGGATGCCACTGTTTCTCCTGCGCGTCACCGTCAGCTGCAGTGGTTCCTCTCACTTCCTGACGAACACCTTTTATACGAGGATATTTCATTCATTTGCAGACTACTAAATTTTTTTTTTTAAAGCGTGTCCAGTTCTATCAATGCCTGTCAGAAGATGTCTTCTCAGTGTCTGTTGACAGCTCACGTCCTTGCTCCCGTGTTACTGTAGTGAGTGGCACTGACCCACTTTCTTACATTCAGGGAGTCAGTCCTTAATCATAATATTCTTTTAAAGCACTGCTGATTTTGATTCGATAATATTTCTATCTGGTTTTCTTTCTCGTTTGCATTTATACACGATTTTTCTTTTTAATGTCAAAGTTACACGGAGCCGCAGAGTTGGCACCTTTGGTGGTGTCAGTGCGTGTGAGGCTGTCTGTGGGGTCTGGGCCATTGGTGCTCCCCCGGCTCCCCAGTTCTTGTGTCCCTCTCTCTCTCTCGCTAGACTTGCCAGAGAGTTGCCTGTTTTACTCACTAAATATGTTTTGTCTTCTAATTTCCTTTCTTATACTTTGTGTGGGTTAACTTTGGTGTTTTTCTAGAACATTGGATTGAATGTGTGTGGTGTTTTTTTTGTTTGTTTGATTTTGAGACAGTCTTGCTCCGTGACCCGGGCTAGAGTACAGTGGCATTGTCATAGCTCACAGCAACCTTGAACTCCTGGGCTCAAGCAATCCTCCTGCCTCAACCTTCCAAGTAGCTGGGACTATAGGTGCATACCACTGCAGCCAGCTAATTTTTTCTATTTTTTTGTAGAGACGGGGTCTCGCTCTTGCTCAGGCTGATCTTGAACTCCCGACCTCAAGCAGTCCTCCTGCCTTGGCCTCCCAGAGTGCTAGGATTACAGGCCTGAGCCACTGCGCCCAGCCTGAATATATATTTTTAATGCTGTTAATAAAAGCATTTACAGTATTTAGTTTTCTGAACATACTTTGGCCATAGTCTAGAGGTTTTACTATAATAGTGCTGTTGTCATGTCTAATTTCAAACAGTCTAATTTTTGAATTTCTATTTTCATCTTTAATTGTCTTAAGGCAGATCTTATTGTTGGTTTGAATCAGGAATCTGATAGGTTCTACGAGTTTCTTTAGACCTTTATACCTAAAAGATGAAGAAAGAAGTCCCAACATCCTTCTCTTGGTTTAAAAAGAAGTCATATGACTATTTTTGCCTTTTAAAAAACACATGTCAATTTAAATATTGTTATTAGGCCAGTAAATTATTGAGTAATCAATCAGAAAATGGACTCTTACGGGTTGTTACAGTTCACAGGACAGAGCACAGTTCCCGTGTCTTAAAAATCTCCTTTGTGCCGCAAACACCTGTGTGCGTGGTGACAGAGCAGAGAGCAGCGTGTCCCCTGTTGTGGCTGTGGTGGGCGGATGGGAGGAGCTGGCATGTTGGAAGTTGATCCCTCACAGTTTATCAGAATTGGCCTTATGGTGAAGAATGGCTCTTCTTTTTCCTTCCCAGTTGTAGAGGAAAAGATGATTTTAAAAACATTTCTGAGTTTTTTCCCTGCGTTTAGGATGACGTGCCATTTCAGGGTTAAGCGCAAACATGGCAGCAGTTATCATTAAGGGAAAGAGAGCAGGCCTGAAACATGCACGACGTAGAATATAGGAGAGAAGGTGGCAGGAGAGAACTTTAATATATGGAATATACATGGCCTCTGGCCTGTCAGGTCATGGATTCTCCCGGCAAAGGGCCTTCAGAATTTGCACACTTCTCACCACTCCACGCCACCACTGGAGCCACCACCCCTTCTCTCCTGGTCGCTGCGCTTTGACTTGATATTGCCCAAGCCCCGGCTGCTCTTCCCTCAGGCCTCCCCTGCCCCTCTGTGCATCCTGCTGCTGCCTCAGAACCTGGGCTCCAGCCCCTCCGTGGAGTGTGCTGCCGCGGGCTCTCCCCCTTCCCTTTCCCCTTCCCCAGAAAAGACTTCCCAGGACACCCTCCCTGGCCCACCCGCCCTGCTGGGCCCCTCCTGCAGCACCTCCTGCTCATCTTTTCCTTCCTGGCGCCCATCGTTCCCTGGCTGCGTCACGTGTTCTGCTCACTGTGTCTCCCCAGGGGCCGTGAGCTCTGTGCCCGGCCCCGCTCGGCACATGCCACGTCGCTCCTTCAGCTGCACACAGCCACTCACTGGGCAGCAAGTGTCTCATTGAGTGAACAAAGTTACTTTTTAGTGACTTAGAGTGTTTGTTTTTTTTTTTTTTGAATGGTAGGTATCTTTTTAGTGTTACACTTTGTAATTGGCCATTATTTACAGTTGTAACAGTATTTTTCTTATATTTATCGCATGTCCATCAGTCTTGCTGAACTCTCTGATTAATCTCAGAATCAATGTTGAAAACATGTCTAAGGATGGTGGTTTTTCTTTATTTTGGTTCTCAGGCTTATTTCATTTCTTGGCAAGGACATGCAGCCCCCAGGTGAGAAGGCAGGTGGTGAGAGAGCGGGCACCGGGCCCTCTCACTCGGGCACAGGTTGAGGGTCTTCAGCCTGCCTGGCACCTCCTCGGCCCCGTCAGCGCGCTCTGTAGCGTAGGCAGGGGTCACTCAGACTTGCGACCGGCTGCCGGCGTCCCTCCGTGTCCTCGTGCTGCAGGGGTTTATGCTGATGTTTCTTCCTTTGTGTCCCTAGTATCTGGGGGGCCAGTGCAGAAGCCCAGTCTGCCTCATGAAGCAATGGTGGGTGCTGGGTCTAACGGGCTGCTGGAGAACTGGTTGCAGCCGTTCTTCCCCTCTGTTTTCCTCATAGGTGGTGGTGAAGTTTATTAAGAAGGAGAAGGTTTTGGAAGATTGTTGGATTGAGGACCCCAAACTTGGGAAAGTTACTTTAGAGATCGCAATTCTCTCCAGGGTGGAGCACGCCAATATCATCAAGGTAGGTGACGATGTCCTGGTGAATGCTACGCCAACACTGCTCATGTAAAATTCCCAGATTAGTTGACTAGAAGGTGTTTGGGCGGAGCTGGACTCGGCCTTGTCTCTTTCCAGGTCTTGGATGTATTTGAAAACCAATGGTTCTTCCAGCTGGTGATGGAGAAGCACGGCTCCGGCCTGGACCTCTTCGCTTTCATCGACCGCCACCCCAGGCTGGATGAGCCCCTGGCGAGCTACATCTTCCGACAGGTGAGGGCGGCCAGAGCCCTGCTGGGTGGACGAGGCGTGGGCCTGTGGGCCTGTGGCTGCAGAGATCAGTGATGTGCTGGTTCTCCCTGCCAGCTGGCTCTGGCCCTCAGTGTTGGGGTTTTATGGAGTAAGATCTGTATGTTGAGAAGAAAATTCTATGGTTGAAGTAGAAAAAGTGAGTTTGGGAAGGAAGGATGAGGCCAGACATTGTCCTGGAATGATCGGAGAAATATGTTTAAGGATTAAGATTTATTTATATACACCAATCACAAAAATTAACCAACGATGCTGTCAGACTGGGCTTTGAGCCCTGTGCACGTGATTTGAGTTCTCGTCTGTCCACCGCCAGCCGTGGGACCTTGGGGAAACCACTGCTGTTCCTAAGCCGTGATCTTGTGACCTGTACGTGGGAGTTGTCGTGGCACCCACACAATGAGGTAGGTAGGACTAAATCAGGTACCCTGGCAGCATGTTGTGAGTGCTCCACAAATGGTGGGTGTTGAGTTAATTAAAGTCATCAGGAAACAATGAGATTCTGATAATCTCATTTTATGATAAGTATTTGTCTTGATCTATTTCATATCTAATTATGTGTTTAGCTTTGACCATTTCTTATTTTATTGGAATGGGAGAGTGATCAGCAGAGCAGGAAGGCCGGCGTGTGGGGACGGGCGTGATAACTCTTGCTTTGAGCTTTAAGGAGAAGGTGGTGGTTCCATCCCAGACTGGTCCCAGCTCCCCAGAAAGAATGGAAATGCACCAGGGGACTGCATGAACGATTCAGATTTGCTTGCTTGTTGTTTCCTGGAGATGACTCTGATGACAGCTGCCATGAATTAACATTTCTTCCTCAAAGCTCTATAGACTCAGAATCCAATCCAATAACTCAGAAGTTATTGGATTTCTGAAATTTATTTTCTCAGGCACTGACTTATAAATTTCAGGCATTAAGTTTCTACAAAATCATAGGTCATCTCTCTTCTTACGTTGAAAGATTATGTACTTGTTTATTTTGTGGCAAAGACTTGTTTCTGGAGTCTTTATGGCAGATGGTCTCTGTATGAGGAAACATGGAAGTCACTGTTGAAAGCTGCTGCCTAACAGCTGTTAATTTCGGGGCTGGTGACACATAATTGTAGTGTTCCACACTCTAAAATGTTTGCCAAAAGTAACTGTAGCCCCTCTGTAAACACATACACAAATGTCATTATATGTAAACATAGATTCGTAACTCTGTGTAAGCGTATTGCTATTATTGTACTTAAATGTGCATAATTAATGCCAGCTACCAGTGTGCTGCCTCCCAGCTCCATGTTCACCAGGGCCGGCTTGGCGACGGGGCTCTGCTGTCCAGGGGGCTCACGGGTAGCCCCGCTGGCCCAGGCTGGGGAGGGACCTGCAGGAAGAACGGCTTTTCCTCCTGGGTCAAGTTCTCTTTGCTCCTTTATAGTTAATTCATTAGTAAATCTCAATGAAACTTTTCACATTCAAATTATTGTGCGGTTTCTGTCTCCTGACTGGATCCTGACTGATACGTATGTGTCTATGTATGTATGTATGTATGTATGTGTGTGTTTATACATGTACTAGGAATGTACAAGTATGTATTGTGTATGTATGCACATCTGTATGTACAGGTGTGTATGTGCACATGTATGTATATAAAATATGCAAGTATGTATATGTACATATGGATATATAAATATATATTTATTAAATGGAAGTTAAGGAATTTAGCTTAGTAATCTGCTGTAAACTATTGCTTCTGGTTCAAAGATACTCACAAATACAAGATTATCTCTAAAGATCAAAATGATTGACTACCTTAGTGGAATCACTGCGCTGCTTGGCACCGCTGATGTCGGATTACGGCGCAGTCATACGTTCTGCGAATCTCATTTGACTGAACCGAAAGGCTAGTCTAGCCAACCCCACTGCTGGAGATGCTGAGCGGGCGGGCGGGGTGTGTGGCAGCACCTCTGCAGTGGAACCGCTTCTGGTCCACGTTGTCGAGCATCCACATGTGTCGGGAAGGACAGCTGGCACGTCACGCTGCTCTTTGAGCTATGTGAGCCCTGAAGTAGGAGTTTCTGCTTCTGGCTCTGCCAAATTGCCACCTAAACTCTGGGCAAGTCGTGTTCCTTCCTTCTACTCAGGCACTCTCGCGGGCACTGCCCACTTCACGCAAAACTTGTGCCCACTTGACCACACCCGCCTCTTAGCTTTCGCTTTGTGGCCTCTCTTCCCTCTTGAGATGGTCACGGGTGTGTCGAGGGCCAAGTGAGTATCTGCCGGGAAGGCGTCCTCAGCGGCAGAGCACCTGGGAGTCACCTGTCAGTGTGCGGCCCTGCAGGCTGGTGTGCACCGGCCGCCGGGCCCCGCCTGGGCCTGCTCTCGCTCTCTTCACCACCCAGCGTGTCTTCCGTATCCAGAATGCTTTCCTGTCACCCGTTCATTATGAGTTGTTGAATGTTTATCTTTTCTTTTTGTCTTGTTAGCATTTATTTTAAATGCTTGCTTTACTTGGATCACATTTTTTAAAAGTCCCCTCCGACCCCCCATTGCAGCTGGTGTCGGCGGTGGGGTACCTGCGCTCGAGGAACATCATCCATCGTGACATCAAGGACGAGAACATCGTTATCGCTGAGGACTTCACGATCAAGCTGATAGACTTTGGCTCAGCCGCCTACTTGGAAAGGGGCAAATTATTCTACACTTTCTGTGGAACAATCGAGTACTGTGCACCTGAAGTTCTCATGGGGAACCCGTACGTATCATGCCCCGGGGAATCCGGTTCTGCATCAGGCATGGGGGCCCTGGGGTGGGTTTGATTTTAGTGCTTTAATGCCTCTTTGTGACCAGGGTGCTGCGTGACAAAGGAAAGGGAAAGTGTCCTGGAAAATAAGTGACCAGACAGTGCTGGTCAGAGGCACCTGGGTGGTGGATATGGGGGTTCATTATTATTTTCTCAATTTTTGTTTATGTGTAGAGTTCTATGTAATAAAAAGTTAAGAAAAATTTTAAAGATAAAGATAAAAGAGTCCCTAATGATGGCGCTGTTTAAATAAGTGAAGAGGATTCTTTTTTAGTTAGGTTTATTTATTTTGATGACAAGAATAATAGTCTATTTCAATAAAATATTGTTGGGCTGGCCACACAAGAAACCGAGCAATAGACAGAGTATTAATGCAGAGCATTTGTGTCAGGGACGGACTCTCGGGGGGAGGAGCCCTCTCGGACCGGCCAGAGATCAGGCGTCGGCTCAGCTGTGCTGAGGCCCAGGGCAGCCAAGTCCCTCTGGCCTTGACTGTCCTGGGGTTGTGGCTGAGTTTGCACCTCTGCAGTCAGGGGGCCTGTGAGCTGCAGGGGCTGGCCTGGGCAGAGCCTCGTCTCTGAGAACTTCAGAGAGGAAAGAAAAACTAAAAGGAAGATTGTTGCTTGAGCGTTTGTAGGGCCTGAGTGAGAACTGTCTGCTGTGCATGCGTGGAATGCTTTCTTCTCACCTGCCTATGAACCACATGTGTCTCTATGTTATGAAACAGACTTTATTAAGCCAGAAATAGACACAGGTGTGTCCCTCAGTGCCCTACATGCACTGTAGGGAAGTGCAGTTAGAATGCACCTGCGTAGGCGTGTCTGTAGTTGGGACAGAGCGTCGTGTCCCGAGCTGCAGGCCCCCCACGGCTGCCCTCTGCTACACCGCTGTGCCTGCTGCGCGCACTCTGTGGCCGCTCAGCTAGACCTGGGGGAGCTGGATCTGACCCCATGGCCTGAGTCAGAGCGTTTGCGTGTGGCCGCCGCCATCTCTGTGCTATGCCGCAGGCTCTCACGAGACCCTCAGCACTAGGGAGAGAAATGACCAGGGGCCTGGACCCCAGTGTCTGTGTAGGTCGTGCTTCGCTTGAGTCGGGGTGCAGGTTCCAGGCTGCCACGCTGACCCTCTGGAGCCCAGCGGCCCTTAGCTGCACCAGCCCGTCCACACCGATGGTGCTCGGCTTTCCTGGGCCTGGCTGTCCCCGTGTGGGGAACGGCTGGACTTCCCGTCAGCGGCAGAGCGTGGAGGGGGTGCACATCAACCTTGCCTGCTGGAACTGCCACGTGTCTTCAGAGCCACCAAACAGCATGAAGTACCAAAGGGGGATGGTCTAGGAAGGGCCTTGGGGTTTCTTTTCAGATCCAGTTCAGTTCCCCTTGAAGGTGTTGGGCACAGTCGGCTCTGTCCTGCCTGCAGCGGCTGTCCCGTCACGTTGGAAGACACTGCATGTCTGCTATCCACACCTCGGTTGCTGTGCCCACCCACGCCCAGGTTGTGGGCTTCCACTCGGGGAGTGCGGGGGGTACTGAGTGCTCAGACCTCTGCCCCAACCCCCAGAGCTGCTGCTCCCACCTTCCCCCGGAGCCCTACCCCCGAGGTTTCCGTCCCACGTCCCAACCCTTCCTTTCCAGCTGTGCAAGTGGCTTGAGTTTGGATTCCAGATCCCGTCTTTGGGAACTCTGCTTCTTTCCTCGTCGTCGTTTTCATGTCCTTCTACTCTGGGAGTCGGCAAACCGCGGCCCTTGTCCAAATCCAGCCCACCACTTGTTTGTTACAATTTATTAATTTTTATTGTGGTAAAGTGCAGATGACATGAAATTTACCCTTTTAACCATTTTTAAGTGTGTAGTTCATTGGCATTAAGCACTTTCACTCTGTTGTGCAACTGTCACCACCACCCACGTCTAGAATTTTTCCATCTTCCCCAACTGAAACTCGTCCCCATTAAGCACGAACTCCCCTCCCAGCCCACCCCAGCCCCTGGCACCCACCACCCTGCCTTCTGTCTCTGTGCAACAACTCCAGGGGCCTTATGAGTGGAATTGTGCAGTGACTGTGGTTTCACTCAGCACAGCGTCCTCGAGGTTCATCCCAGTCGGAGCAGGTGTTGGAATTTCCTTCCTTTTTAAGGCAGAATAACATTCCATCGTGTGTGTACTTCTGCGCTTGGTTTGTCCATTTATGGGGGGCGGATGTTTGTGTTGCCTCTGCCTCTTGGCTGCGGGGAGTCGTGCTGCTGTGTGCCTGGTGTGTCCGCGTCTCCTGCGCTGGTTTCATAGTAAGGCTCTGTGGGGACACAGCTGAGCTTGGTGCTCAGGTGTCGTCTGGCTGCTCTTGGGCTGCCACACAGAGACCACCAGGCCCACAAGCCTGGGGTACTCACTGTTGGGCCATTTAAGGGAAAAGTTCCTGACCCTGTTTCACTCTATTGGACTTTCTCTTCAACTTCTAAAATTCTTGAAATCTCTCTCTAAAAAAGCAAACAACACAAAGACAAAAGCTGTCACATCTGATCTGGCTCCAGCTTGCGCATGCTTCCCCAAGGTCTGTGCTGGCCACCCCTCCCCACTCAGCCCCTGCCATGGCTTGTGCTGCCGCTGCGCCCCGAGGTCGGTTCACTGCACCCTCCCCTCTCGGGCCCCACTTCGCCTCCTGGCCCGGTTTTCTGTCTGGATGTCCCCAGGACATGGAGGATCTATCCTGGGCCCTCTTCTCACCGCTGAAGTTTCCCTCACCTGCCCTGTCTAATTATGACTCTGCTGAAAGGCTGCTGTTTCTCAGGCCCCACTCACTTTCTTCTCCATCCCTCCTGCTGTCGCCCCGCTGCACCCTCCAGCATTTCCCACCTGCTCTAGTCTCGTCCTTGAGTGTCCTTCTCCTTCGGGTTGTCACCCCGGCCATCTTTTCTGAAGGGTACGCGCCCTGTTCTGCGGCTGGCTGTGGCTCCCGTGGCCCCGGCAAGGCGAGCAGCTCATGCTCTGCTTCCTCCAGGAAGTGCTTGTGCCCCAGGTAGACGCTTGCTCTGCTCCCGTGAGCCACGTGCACCGTCTCCTCAGCGTGGTTGGCTTGTGTTTCCCAGCTAGCCTCTGTGCTGCCCCAGGGCCTCACTGCCCCCACCTAGGGCAGACGTGCCGCAGTCGGGGTCGTGGCTGAGGAGTGTAGTGAGTGTCCCAGAAACAGCCTGGCCGCGTGGGCGTGAGACCCTGTACTTTCTCTTCTTCTCCGTAGCTACCGAGGGCCGGAGCTGGAGATGTGGTCTCTGGGAGTCACGCTGTACACCCTGATCTTTGAGGAGAACCCCTTCTGCGAGCTGGAGGAGACGGTGGAGGCTGCGATACACCCGCCGTACCTGGTGTCTGCAGGTGCATGAGCCGCAGGTGATGGGCAGCTGGCCCTGTCCTTAGAAACCAGCAGCTCGTCTCATTTCTTCTCTGTTTTCAGTATCTCTTCATCCTCACTGACAAGCTCACTGATCTTTCTTTTCTGTTCAGCTAATACTTTGATCTGAGCGTAAGGATAATTTGAATATGACTTTAAAACATCTTGATAATCTAAGTTTTACTAGCGTTCCCCATTGGATCTTAGATGTCCTCTTGTAAGAAACAGACTTGCGGTCAGTGAACTTGGCTGTACCAGTAACTGGCAGATGTGCACTTGGGCTAGAAGCCCCATCCCGTGGGCGTGTTGGTGGCTGAGGGACATGACCTCCAGCGGCTCACATGGAAGCTCTGGGGCTTCAGTTGCACCAGGAGCTGCCCACAAGGGCCACGTGACAGCAGGAAGCTTGGCTCACACTGGGGCACGAGTGCCGAGTGCCGGTTTGCATCTGGAGTGAGGACCAGCAGGGGAGGCGGGCGTATCCTCAGATGCCAGGCAGCATCCTGAGTCCGGCAGGGCTGCAGGCAGGAGCCCCAGGGTGCCAGTGGGGGTTTGATGGGCAGTGAGGCCTCAGCAGGAATCCCAGGACAGTATAGAAAACCACCCCCCAAACTGACATGGAGCTTAGAGACCAAAGAATGACTTAGACGAGTCCAGCTTGGCAAGTTCAATGGGCTCACTAGCGGTTACATACGTAGGGTGTTCACTCCTTGCACAGGAGTGCGTTCCCTGGACATTCAGTTCTCCAGACTCTCACTCCTGGGTGGAGCAGGAGTTGTTGGGAGAGTAAAGCCGCACTGTCCACTGGTGGGGTCACCTTCCCTTAAATCTCTTCCCAGTGAGTGAGGCAGAGCTCTCAGGTTGTATCATCGATGACTCAGGCATGCCCAGTACCATCCTCAGTGCCCTCATACAACCTCTGTCATGTTACTGGTACTGTGATTCTCCAATGGGCAGAGATTTTAGTACTGCAGTTAGCTGAAGGGTATCATAGGTCAGTTAGAGCAAGTCCAGAGCAGGGCTGGTTTACACCGCTTGCCTCTGCCTCAAGAAAGTGCTGGAGCACATCCCTTGTGCCCAGTAACTGTCTTTTGGATTTGCTTAATCTGTTTTGTAGCAATTTTGTTGAGGGCCCCAAGCTAGCACGGCTCAGTGTTTTCTCATGTAGTAGAAGCTTGCATTTTCCCCTTAGTGGGGCAGCTGGACCACAGGGCTCTGAGGTCCCTTCCAACCTTGACCTTCTGTGGTTCCATAACAGTCGTTATCTGTTAGTCATTTCTTCCTGCTCTTGGAAGGACACTAACCCCATCACGGAGGCCCACCCTCACGACCTCATCTAACCCTAACCACCACCTAAGACCACCACATTGGGGAATAGAGCTTCAACATATGATTGTAGGGGGCATGATTCAGTCCGTAGCAGCCTAGAAGAGGATTTTTAGAGCTTTGCTAAAGTTCTGGATTTCTGTAATACCTGTTCCACCCAGAGGCTGCTCCTTTGTTCTCTCACCAGGCTTGCAGGATGGGTCCCCAGGGACAGCGAGGCTCAGCGTGGCCCTAGCTGAGCTGACATCCGTGTCATTAGAGGAAAGAGGGCCAAATCCAGACTCCAGGCTGGGGGCTCCTCTCAGAGCTCCTGCTGGCCTCCCATGGGGACTGACTGGGACACCCCTGATGGCTGCTTCCTTCCGTCCCGTCATGTTAATCCTGTGTTGCTCACAGCCCTGCATAGCCAGGGCCCCTGAGAACCTCCGCGCCGTCTGGGTTTGGGCTGAGCGAGAAGAACGCCAAGCTCTCATTTCCGAGGCAGTGCACATCTCCTGCAGCTTCTCTCCGAGCTCACCGGGCTGTGTGCCTAGAGCCCGGGGCCTGGGCTATCTCGCCCAGTCAGAGGCTCTGCGGGTGGGCACCCAGGAACCTGCAGTGTTGAGATGTGCGCCTCTTGATACCAGCCTGGTCCACTGTCTGTTGTCTGTCCCCAGAGCTCATGAGCCTGGTGTCCGGGCTGCTCCAGCCAGCCCCTGAGCAGCGCACCACCCTGGAGAAGCTGGCAACAGACCCGTGGTTGACACAGCCCGTGAACCTCGCTGACTACACGTGGGAAGAGGTGTGTCGAGTAAACAAGCCAGGTGAGAGACTTCTTGGCATGCCTTCTGCCCTGGATGGCTTTGCTTGGAGCAAAGAGGTCCCTAGGCTGCCTTGGTGAGTCAGGACGAGGAGGAGGCTCCCTCCTCCATGCTGTCCTGGACACGAATGTCAGGGCCTTAACTGGCCTGTCACCTGTGGGGAGCTTCATTCTGTCCAGAGACCCCCAGATGCTCCTGGGGCTCTGAGTGTGGCTGTGGGCCTGAGAAGGCGGGCAAATGCCCACGGCAGCCCCGGACAGAGGGGTCAGGGCCGATGGTCTGCCGGGCTGGAGGAGAGGATGCTGAGATGCCGCGTGTGATGCTCTGGCCATGGCTGTTCAGACAAGGCTCCTGGCTGCTGCTCAGACCATCGGCTGAGCTGGTGCTGCTGCTGGGCATGGCTCCCGCACACCGTGGCAGGGTCTGCGCTTCCAGAGTGCTGCCCGCCCAAGTCCTCTGTGCCAGGACTCCTAGCGAGAAGCAAATTGGTTTAGAGTCTGGTGTTGCAAGCGCATGATATGGTGCCTTCTTCTTTCCTCAGAGAGTGGAATTCTGTCCACTGCCAGTCTGGAGATGGGGAGCAGGAGCCTGAGTGAAGCAGCGCAGGAGCTCTGGGGGGCGCCCGCCCCGTAGGAGGCTCTGGCAGCCGGTGCTGTCTCGTCCCGGGGAGCCCTCTCCACCGAGTGGCCGAACACTGGCCTCCTGCTCTTTCCTACTCAGTCAGGAAAACCTGTGGTTTTCAGGCCCCGTCCATTTGGAGAAGGTGAATTCTCAAGAATTAGGCCCGTTTCACCTTCTAAGTTTGATAAATGCTAGAACAAAAGCCAGTCATGCTATATTATTTTAGGTTTATAAAACTGACTTGGAATTGTCTTTTTTCATGACTTTGAAAAAACATTCCGGTGTTCACTTGCTTGATACTATTAAAGAGCTTTTACTTAGTGAACTTCTGAAAGCACAAAAGAGTGTTTTAGTTCTTTTTCTACTTTTGCACATGTGCATATGTTGTGCTTCCTCTGACGTGGCGGGTGCTCATCTGAGTGACAGACGTCTGGGGTCTGTAGAAACGGTAAGCCAATGCCAAGACTGTTTCATTGATTTATTTCCTTGAAGACTTTTCAGATTAAAGCAACTTTGTTAGTAAACCATTATCCTTACTTTCACGGTATGAATTGTCCCAGCTTGCTGGGCGTGAGAAGCGCTTGGCTTCTTTACTTTTCCATTTGTCTACCCTGCTCGCCACAGCTGGGGAGAAGTCCAGCCTCGGTCAGTCTGGGGTCCCTCTCAGAGGTGGGCCCTGTCTGGGCTGGTCCCAGGGCCCAAGCTTGGCCATCCAAGAAGACTGGGGTTGGGGAGGGAGGGTGTGGTGTTCTCAGGGACTTCCCTTCTGTCTGCCTGGGCTCTAGCAGGACCTGCTGTCAACATATGGCACATGCTAATAGCCCCCCAATACCCCATAGCCCACCCAGCCCTCACCTCTGTGTCTATGTGAGTGGTCCAGGCCCCATCTCTGCCTACATGAGGGGCTCCAAGGCCACCTCTGTGTCTATGTGATGGGTCCAGGCCCACCTTAGGTCTACATGAGGGGCTCCAGCTCTGTCAGCCCCTCAGTGTTGCTCAGGTCCACAGTGTATTTCTCACATATTCAGCTGTCTGCTTCCCTCTCTCCGGCTCCAGTCCATCTCCCTCTCAGATTTGCTATGTCAGGCACATGAAATCCAGTTTTATTTCATATCTGTTAGGAGGCAGTGGCTAGGGGTGATTATGAAAACTTTCATTTTGTTTCCCTGCAGAGACAGCAGGAATAAAACAAAACCACCAAAACATCTCCCTTTTCCCTACATGTTATCTCTTGCATGGACATTTTTCTCCAGATTCCAAGGCTTCTCCTGCTCAGAATCCCCTGGAAGCAGCTTGGGGGCCAGGCTGCCTCCAGTATGGTTGTGCTCAGTTTCTAGGGGTTATTTAGGAGGCATGCAACTGTTTATTTTAGGATGGTCAAAGCAGAGTTAATTTTAGTCCCAACCAACAGGGCATAGGGGATCGCCAGCCCCTTTCTTCAGAAAGTGCTGTTGGAGTCTCCGTGACATTATAAGTGACCGATGAGGTGTCGGGGATGGGGAGGGAGACCCTTCTCTATCAGGGATGTTAAAGGCGCAGGGTTTGTAGGGTGCAGTAAAATGTGAAGTTACTTGTCAGAATTCAAATGAGTTTTCTGATACTGTAAGAACTGTAAATGTTTTTTTCTTTGTAGTGTTTATGATGCTTCTAACACATAAGATGTTAGAGAATGGTGTTTTTCAGAGAGGTATGTAATGGGCTCAGAATGCAAAGTCCCAGCTCTCCAAGAACTGTTACTTCTTTATAAGAAAAAATAATTAAAGCTCATCTGACATGATGGCAGTGGAAGGCATTTTGCAAATATTTTGCAAGTGTTCTTTGCAGAAATAACATGGAGAGAAAAGTGCTGAAGCTGAGGGTTTTTAGATTCTGTGTTTCAAGTGTGGTTTAAGAAAGCAACATCTTCATGAAAGACTGAGATATTGTCGGTTTTTCATAGCAATCCCTGCATCCCAGCTGTCACTCTGTTTCTAGAGCTGGACAACCTGCTCAGCTTCCACTGTTCTTTCCAAGGAATTGGGGTGACTCACAGGATTTTCTTGTTTCTAGGTTTTTAGTGTAAAAGCATTAACAATTTATTTTGAGGTGTTGGCAGCTGAGTATTCCAACAAAATTAGATATTATACTATGAAAACAACAAAAACAACTAATTCTTTAGTTCTACACAGACTGCAACCTTACTTTTCTTTGATATAATCCTTCTGACCAAAGATACTTTGACATAAATACTTCAACACCCAGCTTGGTGCCTGGCACAGAGCAGATATTCTGTAAGTGGGTAAATGCAAGAATCAAGTCCATTGTTCCATTTCAGAAAGCAGATAAAACAGGAAGACGTGCTTATAAATTAAGGCTTTGGACTTAAAGGTGATGAAATTTAGGCAGCTGAAAAAGCACAACTTTTTTTCTTCACAACCATGCCTCGCCCTTATACCCAAACATGGCGAATGCTGAAATGTAAGGATGAATACACATTAGGCTGAAACATTACAGCGTTTCATCCTAAGCTAGGAGTTGGGAGGGCTTTTGTTTATAAGGGGAATTGTGCCACCGTTCCTGTCATCTTATTACTTGGGTCAAGTCTTTTAAAAAACGGTAAAGACTGTGTGTGCGTGTGTGGCTCCAGTGTCCATGTTCAGTATAGATTTTCACGCAATCAAAATCGTGGACACTTCTGTGTGGAACAGAGTCCGTTTCCCTGCCTGGAAAGGATTTTCGCGCCCTGCAGCGCGGTCGGTCACTGATGCCTCAGAGAGCCGCTGTGAACCAAGGTTACTGTTCCATTTTGCTTGTACTCTCGCGAGAAATTTCCAAGTCACCCAAACGAGAGTATGGGACGCGGTACCTGCTCGTTGCGCCGCCCGAGAGCTTTACAAAGCGGGAAGGACAGTGCAGCGCGTCCCGACAGAACCGGGCCGCGCTCCAGCCGCGGCCGCGCCGCTCGGCTCGGCTCGGCTCGGCTCGGCTCCCCGCGGGGTCGCGGGTCGCGGGCTCGGCGGCGGAACCCACTGCACGCGCTCCTCCCTGAGGCGGGGCGGGGCGGCGGCGACGGACCGCGGGGCCGGAAGTGATGGACCGGGCAGGGCCGCTGCTTCCGGCCCCGGGGCAGCTGCAGTCTCCTCAGCGCTATGGCTGCGTTTCGCCGGCAGGTACGCTAGCGCTCGGTGCGGGGACCCTCGGGGGTCGCGGGCGGGCCGAGTCTCGGAGGAGCCGCTGCCTCTGGGGTGTTTCCGGCCAGGTGGTGGCGACTTCCAGCAGGAGTTTTCTCGGACGGTCAGAGCACGCTGCGTTGGTCTTGCCGGCGTTCCTGGACCTGTGGCTCTGCTCCATTCAGCGCGGCTTTGGCCGGGTTTCCCGGCGGAGGGGCAGCTGGACCGTCAGCGGGGCGCGGGCCGGGGCTGCAGAGCCGGGAGCGCTGGGGCTTGACTGGCTGGCCGGTGCAGCAGTCGGTGACGCTGGGGCTGGGGGAGAGGTGGGACCGATGTGAAGGTTTCTGAGGGCTTCGGTGATTTGTGCTTAGTTTGTTGAGCACTGGCCTGAACCATTGAAGATTTTCGAGGTAACAGGAATTCTGTATACAAGTTGACTGTCAGACTAAATTATGGCTGACCCTTGAACAACCCAACCAAAAATCCGCATAACTTTTGGCTGCCCCAAAACTTTACCAATAGCCTACTGTCGACTAGAAGCCTTACTGATAACATAAACAGTCTATTTAGCACATATTTTGTACGTTATGTGTATTATAGGCTGTATTATTTCAATAAAGTAAGCTAGAAAAAGGTAATGTTACTTAGAAAATCATAAGGCCCTTGGCTGTGGAAAAGATTTTTCCTTTTTTTTTTTTTTGAGACAGAGTCTCACTCTGTTGCCCAGGCTAGAGTGAGTGCTGTGGCGTCAGCCTCGCTCACAGCAACCTCAAACTCCTGGGCTCAAGCGATCCTGCTGCCTCAGCCTCCAGAGTAGCTGGGACTACAGGCATGTGGTACCATGCCCGGCTAATTTTTTTTTTTTTCTATATATATTAGTTGACCAATTAATTTCTTTCTATTTATAGTAGAGACGGGTCTTGCTCTTGCTCGAACTCCTGACCTCGAGCAATCTGCCCACCTTGGCCTCTCAGAGTGCTAGGATTACAGGCGTGAGCCACCACGCCCGGCCAAGATTTTTCTATATATTAAAAAAAATCATAAAAGAAAATATATTATCAAGTGGATATGAATCATCATAAAGGTTTTTAGGCTGTGGAGGAGGAAGAAGAGGAGGGGTGGGTCTAGCTGTCTCCAGGGTGGAAGAAGCAGGAGAAAATCTGCATATAAGCAGAACACAGCAGTTCAAACCTGTGTTGTCAAGGGTCTGACAAGATTCTTCTTTTGCAGTGAATTTAGATACATGACTCTGGGGACTAGTCTGAGGTCCAGTCATTACCAGGTGGCCTAGAAATAGTTTTCCCTGTCCCTGCCATTGGAGGAGCAAACACTAATACTGCACCTGCTCAACTCTGATCTGTATGCCCTTGAAACATCCTGTTCTCTCTGTGTGAACTTTTTTCTACGTAGACTTTTTAAGTTCAGGTCTGATTTTGCAGATTGCTTATACAAACTGTTATGTTTGTGTGGAACCAAGGAACTAAATACTCTGGCTCAAAAAATCTTGTGGTGTCCATTACACTTGGGTGGTGAGGAATTGATTCTCTTTTGGTTCTGTGTGTTACAGGTCCTTGATTGCTGCCGCCTCTTCCCCCTAACTTGGGCCCTTATGGCTAGGGAGACTGCTTGTGTTGGAGAACGGAAAACAATGACTGCTTCTTTGTGGCGTAAACTGACTACAGCCTCCAGCAGAGGGGACCTTGAGGAGTTATCCTGTGTGGGATCCAATAAGTACATGAAGGAGCCGGAGTGCAAGAATAATCTTGTCCAGTGCCTCCTTGAGAAGCAGAGGGCTCCTGTGGATCGAGGGTCCTTGGAGCTAGAGAAGGTCATTAGTTCCCTCCTGGACATGGGTTTCAGTGATGCCCATGTTAATGAATTGCTCAGTATACAGCCAGGTGCCAACCCTCAGCAGTTGCTGGACATCATTTCGGAGTTTATACTCTTGGGTCTGAATCCAGAGCCTGTGTATGTAGCCTTGAAGAAAAGTCCCCAATTATTGAAGCTGTCCGTAATGCAAATGAAGAAGCGCTGCGCATACCTGCGAAAGCTTGGACTTGGAGAAGGTACAGAAAGATGCAGAGATTTTTTTTTTTTTTTTTTGAGACAGAGTCTCACTCACTTGCCTCTGCTAGAGTGCCATGGTGTCAGCCTAGCTCACTGCAGCCTCAAACTCCTGGGCTCAAGCGATCCTTCTGCCTCAGTCTCCCAAGTAGCTGGGACTACAGGCATGCGCCACCATGCCCGGCTAATTTTTTCTATATGTTTTTAGTTGGCCAATTAATTTTTTTCTATTTATAGTAGAGACGGGGTCTCGCTCTTGCTCAGGCTGGTTTCGAGCTTCTGACCTCAAGGGATCTGCCAGAAGATGCAGATTTTATATAGTGTGAGAGGAGTCAGGGTTGGGGAAAGAATAGCCTGAGGTTAGATGGATTAGGGAAGGTTTCTGTGGAGGTGTCAGCTGTTCCTAGGCAGGAATGTGTGGTTTGGTTTGGAGGAGAAGAGGAGTCACTTCTGTAGAACGCATTGCAGGCGGGAAGTGGGCACGTTAAGACCAGAAGAGAGAACTGAATGCCAGGACAGAGACTCTTGTCTATTCATTGTAGGGTGGGGTCTCTAACACTTAGCACAGTGATGAGCACATGATATGTGCTCAGTAGATGAATATTGACATGTGGTGGTGACACACGTATGTATATGTAAACTTTGATATTTAAATCAGCTTGAAATGATGTTAATGCTTTGCATATGGTGTAAAGCCAACGGCATCATCCCTGGTGAGGCATTAGGTTCCAGCCAAGTGTTTTTTTTGTTTTTTTTTGAGACAGAGTCTCACTTTATTGCCCAGGCTAGAGTGAGTGCCATGGCGTCAGCCTAGCTCACAGCAACCTCAAACTCCTGGGCTCAAGCAATCCTGCTGCCTCAGCCTCCCAAGCAACTGGGACTGCAGGCATGCGCCACCATGCCCGGCTAATTTTTTTCTATATATATTAGTTGGCCAATTAATTTCTTTCTATTTATAGTAGAGATGGGGTCTCGCTCTTGCTCAGGCTGGTCTTGAACTCCTGAGCTCAAATGATCCGCCCACCTCGGCCTCCCAGAGAGCTAGGATTACAGGCGTGAGCCACCACGCCCGGCCTAGCCAAGTGTTTTGATTTACTGTAGAACATGAGCGATCTTGCCAGGTTCCTGGGAAACAGGTGGAATGGTTGTCCCTTCTAGCTAGTCCCACTCCTGACCCCACCAGTGTTCACACTTCAGGAATCCTTAGATCTCTTTAAGGGCCTTCTGGAGAAGGGGGTTGGGGGCTCATGAAGGTCTCCTAGGACCCCTACTTACTTTGACCAGAAAAGTTCCACTGTTATTTATTTCTTTTCATTAGTGACTCTTGCTAGTGAGAATTTTTGTTTGTTGGTGGTGGGAAGGTTTAGGACCCCACTATTTCACAGTATCTCTGCAGGCCTCCTTCTCGAGAAGACAAGCAAAAATCGTCGTATACTTCTCTTAACAGAGTACTTCTCACGATGTGCTCTGAAAGGCTAAACTGAATGTGTTATGTGCTGTGGCTATTAATTAGCAAACTCAGCACAGCCTTAGGAGGTGAAGATAGAGCCTGAGATTCATTCCTCACACACTAAGAAAATTACCAACTCAAATCTTAGGAAAATTTTTATTAACAGTTTAAATAAGTGATTTTAAGTTTCTAGTTATTAAATTTAGCTCAGCTATCCATAGGAAGAACACATACCCCAATATGCCTGGAATACTCCCAGTTTATACCAGTTATTGATAGGGCCTCTTTCACTCAGAGTGCCCTGGTGTGGATAGAATATATGGTCACGCAGTAACCAGACATCAGCATTTGTGGCCGTGTGTTATTATCACCACTGTTAGGGAACTCCTTCTCATTGAGTTCAGGCTCCCAGCTCTTACGAATGCTTCAGTGACTGTTTTACTATAGAGAGAAACATCATCCCAGAGCCCCAACATGGGGAAGCTACTCTCTCATCTTACTGTCTGATCTTTGAATAAATCTCTGTGAAATTCTTTTCTAGGTGAGGAGGGCAAGGGGAGCCCTAGAATACAAAGTTAGTTCCTTTCAGATGGGATGCCAGAACAAAGCAGGAATTTAGGGAGGGACAGCTGGTGAGTCTGAGAAGTGTCAGGAAGTCAGTGTGTGGGGGGATGTATCCTTTCCATGATGCTTCTGGAAAGATACATCTGAAATTGGCACTTGGTCTGTGGTTGGAGAAGATCCTTGTTCGTTTTTTAAATACATGCTTAAACCAGCGGCACATAGGGATTCTGGGATATCCTGAATTTATCTGCTAGCCTTTTTTGAATGTTCTACAGGGAAAATAAAGAGGGTGCTCTACTGTTGCCCTGAAATTTTCACCATGCATCAGCGGGACATTGATGACATTGTCCAGGTCCTCAAGGAGAAGTGCCTTTTCACGGTCCAGCAGGTAACCAGTATTTTGTACAGATGCCCCTCTGTTCTTCGAGAGGAACCCAGGGAACTGGAGTACAAATTCCAGGTGAGAATGACTGACTGAATGGTTGGGGTAGTAAGGCAGGTTTTTCATGAAGCAGTGAGAGTCAGACAACTCACTTTCGAGCTGGCGCAAGGTGAAAGGCTTAGATTCCTTTTGTGTGCACTGGCCAAGGAGAATCAGGTTTTGGTTCTTTTGGGTTTTCACTACTGATCAAACCTGTTCTGCAGCTTTTCTGCCATTTATGGTGAATAACGCAGTCCCATTCTTAGAGTCCAAGTGGGGACTCTGGTTGAAATAGCTAATTTTAAAATAGCTAAAACCCTCCTATCTTTAGAATCTATTCTGCATATTGACTTTGAAAATGTAATTGTGACAGTTGTCATAATTTCTTAGAAACAATTATGACAGCTTAGGTCAAATTCCAAGATGTTTTCTGAGTTTTTTTGCCTATTCTTTCCATACTCATAGTTTTCCTTCCCCCCGCTGAGGAAAAATATAACTTCTCCCTCCTGCCCCTTGATTTTGTGCTACATTTTTCTCAATATAAATTTGAAAGTGCTTTGAAAACTGCCACTCATCACACAAACATCAGTATCATAGGGTGGGTGTTCTCCTGCTGTTAATTGGGCAATTCCTTTTGAATGCTTTTGGACAGCTTAGATTGATTGTAGATTGTGGAACGATAGGTTTTAAGATTCTGTACCTGGGATTACTAAATGGGTTTGTGTCTTCCAGTATGCGTATTTTAGGATGGGAGTTAAGCACCTGGATATAGTAAGGAATGAGTTCTTGCAGTACTCAATGGCCAAGATTAAGCAGAGGCACGTGTACCTGGAGCGCCTAGGACGGTACCAGACCCCGGATAAGAAGGGGCAGACACAGATCCCCAACCCGCTGCTCAAGGACATCCTCAGAGTCTCAGAAGCCGAGTTTTTGGCCAGGACAGCCCGTTCTTCTGTTGAGGAGTTTGAGGTATTTAAGAAACTCCTGGCTCGGGAGGAGGACGAGGAGTCTGAGAGCGACTTGTCAGACGACAAAAGGGCAAGTCTGAGCGAGGACGAGGAAGATGAGGAGGACGAGGAGGATGAGGAGGAGCAGCTGTGAAGGAAGGACTGGGCGGAAGGGCGTGGAGACAAGGGACGTGTCTCTCCCCTCAAAGTTCTTGGGACCTTCACCTGGATCTTCTTAAGTCACGTTCCATTGTAAAACTGGTCTTTTGGTGTAAAAATTGTTACAAATCGCCTAAGAAGTAGACAGGACAGGAAACGCGTCGTCTGCCCTGTTGCTGATTGTCTGTGGGGGGCCCTGTTCCGTCCTAAGGAAAAGACTGGCTGGGAGCTGTCAAAATCCAGGGGATTCAATACACGAACATTTGGTTTTATTCTAAACGTGTTGGTGATGATCCCATGACCGGGGACGATGGGGCTCCTCCTTCTCGTTCAAGAATCACTTTATGTTTCCTTCTAGTGATAAACATAAAATTATGAGAAGGCAGAATAAGGTTTTTGAACATCATAGCACTTTATTTTATGAAAACAAGTAGCAGGTTTTCCACAAAAATACTTGTTTTTAATCCAAAAGTATCTTAATGCTTCCTAACTGCATTCAGTGTACAGCAGAGTAAAAGGAAATTGATTAATAATGTGTGGTTTAATTTCGCATAGCTTCTAAGGCCAGCAAAGCTCTGGGGCACTTTTCTCTGCCTTTGTGAGGAGCAGGCCCTCCTGTTGGGGGAAGTTGGCTTTTGTGCCAGCTCCTGGCCCGTGGTCACTTGCTTGGCATCCTAGGCCCTGTGGCCTGTATGGCCAGAGCGTGCCGGCCTGGAGAGTGGTCTGAACGGTTGTCTCCCCTGCCTGGTAACAGATGTTCTTTGAGAACCAGAGGAGAGGGTCATAGAGTGGGGTGGGCCGGGCCAGGGTGCAGGAGCTCCCCACGACCCCCAGGGAGGAAGGGCCACCTTGGGGTACCCTCTGGGTTTGAGGAGTAGTTTGAAGTGTTGGGAAGGGAAATAGGAATTCGACATAAGCTGGGAGTGATCTCTGAGGTAGAGGCCTGGCGTTGATGGTGTGAGCTCTCAGAGGGGCCTAGAGGATTGGCACAACCTAGAATGTTCTAGGAAGCCCTTCCTCAGGAGCTGGCATGGGATTGAAGCAGAAAGTCTTTTTGGTGATGGGACCAAAATTCAGATCTTGTTGGCAGCGTTTTAGCAATTATGTGGAATGCCAATGCTTGGCCTTGGTTTTCCCACATAGACCAAGTAAGAATCCTCCAAGGCCACTGTTCTCACCTGGGGGGAGTCGTGACCCTTAGGGGACCGCTGATGATGTCTGGAGATGGGGTATCATGACCTCAGGGAGGATGCTACTAGGACCTAGAGAGCAGAGGCCAGGGACGCTGCAAAATATCTGATAGTGCATAGGACACCCCCAGGAGAGAAGTGATCCAGCCCAGAAGGTCAGTGCCAAAGCTGAGAAACTGCTCTGAGGCCTGGCTCGATAAATTAACATGAATGTGTCTATTTGTGACTACTTCAGATTATAAATGGACTTAACAATAATTATATCATTTTATTTAAAAGAAAAATAGCTGGTTTTTCAATAGGGTTGCTTGCCCCTGTGCATTGGAATGCTCTTGGTAGAGCTGAGCCGCGTTTCCTTGTGGGGACTCAGCACTGAGGTGTGGATGCCTTTGCTTTCCCCAGTGCGCTCACGTCAGAGCAGGACTACAAAGAAAGAGACGTTTTCTGCAAAAGAAAAGCAGTAGCTCAGTGACTCGCTCCACATCTTGAGTCAGACATCGGTGGCGGTGGTTTGCCAGTGGGAGAGTTTCCATTCAGGGATGGTGCAGGATGTGAGCGGACACCTGGGTGGGGCCTCTGGGAGCCACAGGCACGGAAGGTTTCCTCGCCACACCGGCAGCCCACGGGGAGTGGGGAGCAGGAAGTTGGTCTCTGCTCGCTGTCTTGGTGGCCACGGGCAAAACTGAAAATGAGCGCGTTGCGCTCTGTGCCAGTGTTTTCGTTTACTGTTCCTTTTCGTGGCATCCAGGTGACTGCCACTTTCCCTGGAACCTAAGATGTTGTTTTTGTGCCCAAGCAGAGGACCAAGTAGAACCCCAAGTCTGTGCGTGGTCACGTGGTCACCCCCAGTCTCAATTAGTAAGTGGCTAACTCAACAACGCATCATTTAATTTTGACACAGAAATAAGTCTTTATGCCCCTGGTGATTTTTGGCTTCTGTTAGTACTCATTTCCTGGAGTGGACTTTTGAGTATTTTCAAGGAAAACATTTTTTTAAGATGGAGCCACGTGACAAAAACAAGGGTGGCTCGTGTGGAATGTGTCAGGAATAAAGTGTGATTCCTTTAGCATCAGGACGTCTTTTACTATACACTTAATTCGAAAGACATCAGAAAGGGTGAATCGTGACAACACAGCACCAAGGTCAGGATTCAGTAGACCGTTTCTTGTTGAAACAAAGGCTTCCAAGCTAAAACCTGGAGTGTGTCAGCATTCACTGCGTGGCTGAGGGGCTTGAGGCCATAGGAAGTAGAAAGTTTCATAGTAGAAAGTTGCATCTAGTTTTCCAGTGATACCACCATTTGCGCGTAATGCCGTAGCTCACACGGACGGACAGCGACCCGTCCCAGCGCCGCAGCTGCAGCCAGCAGTGCGTGTTTGTGTGTGCAGCTTTCTCCACTCACCAGCGTCCAGACCCTTCACCACGCTCAGCCTGCTGCCCTCAGCTGGGTCTCTGGAGACCAGGGAACGTTTCTGGAGTACAGTAGAGACTTCTTGAAACGACTGTTCCTCCTTTTTGGAAATGACAAATTGCATCATACACAGACATATGCACACAACATTTTAATAAAAAATAAAAAGCCTAAAATAGACTCTAACTCTTAAAAAACCTTTCTATAAAAGAGGAAGGGAAGGAGGCCCTCGTCGTGGCTGGAATGCTGACAGGGTCCTTGATTTCCAGTGGGGCCAGCTGTTACAAGACTCGACACGAGAAGAGGTGGGATTGGCTTCTTTGGTTTTAACCTTACGTGCAGGGAGAAGACAGCTGCTCGGAGCGTGCTGGAAAGCAGATGTGGTACAATGATGCCGTGTTCTGTTTGTGAGGATGGGAACGCCTGAGACTGTTTGCTGCCTGGTGCCTAAAACAGCATTGCTCAAGTCGTGAACTAAAAGGAACCTTGAACACTGTCCAGCCCACCCTGAGCGCCCATCTCTGTTACACCGAGACTTGTGAGGAGGAGTCTGTGCTGCCTCGTGGCTGTGTGCCTTGGCTTTCCAAGTAGGGATCTGGATAGCTTTTCTCTATGAAAATCCGGGGGTCTTTAGTGCCGTGGTGGTGACCTGTCATCCAGGGGATAGCGTCCTTAGCATAAGACCGGAGCCTGGGTGATGTCATAGACCAGGGGTTTGCCAGCCATGGCCCATGGGCCAGTTGGGCCACCCCTCGTTTTTGTGAATAAAGTTTTATTGGAATACGGCTATGCCCACGCAATTCCCCATCTGTGGCTGAGTCTGCTACCGTGGCAAAGCTGAGCAGTTGCCCCCGGGACCTGTGGTCTGCAAAGCCAAAACTATTTACCGTCTGGCCCTTTACAGAGAAAGTCTGCCAGCCCTGCTGCAGACCGGAAGCGTCTAAATTCCACCTCAGTCTTTGTTAACATTTCCTCTTTCAAAATGCACGAGTCCTTGTCACAGGTCCTAGGCCTGTGGGACAGTGAGCATAAGGAACGGCAAGAGCAGAGCAGAGTGAGCTGTGCAGGAGCCTGGCCTGCCTTCCAGCGTCACCCCGACTCAGCCCCTCCGCCCCAGTCCGTGGCAGCTGCCCGTGGCGGTTCCTTCTCAGTTTGTTAGGTCTCGAGGGGACAATTCTTCCTCTGGCGTTGGAATCTGAGGGCGGGTCTCTGAACGGTGCAGAAGTGTGACTGGCGCCTCGCCAGGCCTGGCTGACGACATGCTGCCATCTCTCACGCAGGGGCACCGACCGCAGCCTGGTCGTAGTATGGGCTGCTTACATGCGGCGCGGGGCTCGTAGGCGGCCGGTCTCCGAGGCGTCCCCCAGGGTGGGCCAGTGAGTGCGCAGCCTGGCTGTCTGCCCGCCAAGGCTTGAGGAGAGAGGTCACAGAGGGGACTGATGCCAGCTAGGACCCGGTCTCTCAGGGTGTCCTTTTCAATCCAATTTTTAGACTTTGTCTTTCCTGGGTTTTAGAGACTCTTGAGGTTGGTAGAGTGTAGCAAGAACGTCCTAAATCCTTTGAAGAGAAAACAAAGCAGGGAGTGAGGAAAAGGTTGGTCATTCCCAGTCCTCTTTAACCACTTCTGTACGAGCGTCGACTATAGTCGATAGCCACGGATGAACGTGCATGGCCAAGCGGCGACTATAGTCCATAGCCACAGATGAACGTGCACAGTGACTTTAGCGGACAGCTATGATATGAAGGCGCACAGCCGAGCGTCGACTTTAGCATTAATAACAAAACTTGACTTTTCTAATTTTTCATTTATCAAAATAAAATTGTGAACATTTAAAAATAACATAATGAAAAATATATGTCTGTGTTAACTATTCTGATTTACATGACAAGTAAAGCTGCCTGTAGAGTAAAACAAGCTTTCAGTGCTCTCAAGCTTTCCTCATCACACAAGAGCAAAATGGACTCGTCGTCAGTGCACGGCACAGACTACCGTGCGGACTGTGAGTGCGGCTGTGGGCAAGGTGTCGCGGCCGGTGAGCGCCATACTGAAGTGGTTAAAGGGCAGCCCCCGTTTCTCTCAGTGATGCCGTTTAGGTCTTTGGGGACCCCCGGAGGACCTGATGCTGTTAAAGCGTCGGGGGTCTCCCGTGGCGGTGGGTGTGGGGAGAGGGACGCATGTTAAGGAAGACTGACCGCGTCCCACATCTCTAGGGACATCTGGCCCAGCAGCGAAGCTTCTGGGTTTGGAACCAGTAGGCTGCTCCTCCCTGCTCTCCTCCGCGTGGTGACAGCCCTGGGTCTTTCTGCGCATCCAGCTGCTCTGGACTGGGGTAGATCCTTGTGTCGTTCGCGGGCGGGTGTCTGCGAGGGTGTGTTTCTGTTTCCTGCTTTTTTGTGTTTCCCCATAGGTGTTGTATAAGCCAGTACTTGATAATGTAACAATTAATTGAGGGGTTTCTGATTTTTTTTATAGAAAAGGATTTCCTGAGCAAGTCTTTAATAGATATATTGATGTGTCAGGTGACTTCCTGTCACATGAATGTCTCAAACTCGAATTATGTTTGGGTGTCCTTAGTCCTGATACAGGCATGTACTGCATAGTGATGTTTCATCATGACGGAGCACACGTATGAAGGTGGTCCCGTAAGATTGTAACAGAGCAGAAAAATTCCTATCACCCAGTGGCATCACAGCCGTCGTAGCCTCACATCGAAATGCGTCACTCTCATGTTCGTGGTTGATGTTGGTGTAAGCAGACCTGTGCCTCTGGTCATACAAAAGTAGAGCACACAGGACTATATACAGAACATAATACCTTGATAATGACAACCACGTGACTAGTTTATTCACTATACTGTTAGTATATACTTTCTAATCGTCACTTCACAGTATACTCCTCCTACTTATAAAAAAAGAACATGACAGTAAAACAGCCTCAGCAGGTCCTCCAGGAGAGTCCCGAGGAAGGGGGGTCACAGGAGATGCCAGCTCCACGCACATTACTGCCCCACAGACCTCCCGTGGGACGAGACACGTGATACTGCCGACCCTGACCCTGTGCAGGCCTCGGCTGGTGTGTGTGTGTCTTACACTCTTGCACAGGCTGGAGTGCAGGGGCGTGATCACAGCTCGCTGCAACCTTGACTGCGTGGGCTAAGGCAGTTGTCCGGCCTCACCTCCCAAGTTGCTGGGACTGTAGGTGTGCGCACCACGCCCAGCTCATTAAAAAAAAATTTTTTTTGAGACAGTCTCACTCTGTTGCCCTGGCAACAGTGCCATGGCATCAGCATAGCTCACAGCAACCTCAAACTCCTGGGCTCAAGCGATCCTCCTGCCTCAGCCTCCCAGGTAGCTGGGACTATAGGCATGTGCCACCATGCCCGGCTAATTTTTTTTTCTATATATTTTTAGTTGTTTGGGCTAATTTCTTTCTATTTTTAGTAGAGACTGGGTCTCGCTCTTGCTCAGGCTGGTCTTGATAATTTTTAAATTTTTTGCAGAGATGGGTTCTTGCTATGTTGAACTCCTGGCCTTCAGTGATCCTCCTGCCTCAGTGCTGTGATTACAGATGTCGACCACCACGTCTGGCCTACATCTTAGTTTTTAACAAAAAAGCTTAAAAAGTAAAAAAAAAAAAAGAGTTAAAAATAGGAAAATTCTTATAGAATAAGGATATAAAGAAAGAAAAATATCTTTGTACAGCTGTACAATGTGTTTTAAGCTAAGTGTTTCTACAAAAGAGTGAAAAAGTTAAAAAAAATTAAAAAGGTTATAACATAAGCTAAGGCTAACCTGCTATTGAAGAAAGAAAAAAATTGTTTTTTTAATGAATTTAGTGTAGGTAGCCTAAGCGTGTAGTGTTTACAGAGTGTGCAGCAGTGCACAGTACTGTCCTCACACTCGCTCACACTCATGCATACACTCAGAGCAACTCCTGTCCTGCAAGCTCACTCACTGTAGGTGGCCTACAGGTGACCATTTTTTGTCTTTCATGCTATGTTTTCACTGCACCTGTTCTGTTTGGACACACAGACACTCTGTACTGTGTCACAGCTGCTTGCAGTGTTCAGCACAGTGTTGTGCTGCTCAGGTCTGCAGCCAGGAACCACAGGCTCTGTTGGTAGCCTAGGTGTGTGGTAGGCTGTGCCACATAGGTTTGTGTGCGTGTTCTTGTGTTCCTGCGCGACAAAACCGCCTCATAGCACATCTCAGAACACGTCCCCGCAGTTCAGTGATGTGTGGCTGTAGTAAACTGCTTGCCGGCCTGGGGGGTGCTTGCGGCTGTGTCTGGAGGGTGCGCAGGAGGGGAGGGTTTGTGTAGACGGGAACTACGCTGTCAGCTGCTGTCTGTTTATCGCAGAGATTGTCTACACCGGGAACAGCATGGATGTGCTGGCTCTCACAGGCCAGCTCTAGGAGCCTGGGTGTCTGACACCAGCCGTGCTCTAACCCTGGCCTTCCCTCCCTGGCCGGTGTGGGAGTGCTTCCTCGCGTGAACCTGGGCCTGGAAAGCTCCTTTCCTGCTGCTTGTCTCTGAAGGTCTCCGAGTGACATTTCTCCTTTATTTCCTGAGCTGTGTAAGGAGATGTTGCTCTGTGAGGCTGCCTCCCTCTCCTCTCCTGCAGCTCCCGGAAGACAGAGTGTGGCTCAGCTAAGGCGTGTGAGCAGGGAGCTGTCTTGGGCCAACCAGAAATGCGTCTTTCACTCCTGGTGACACGTTGGGAAGAAGTTTCAGTCAGCGTGAAGCTGACTATAGGCTGTCGATGGGTTACTGTGGCATGACCCAGTGGTTTCCAGAGCGTTGTGAAGGATAACAACGTTCTCTAAGATTCAGCAGAGTCTGTGTGTGGGCAGGTGGGGCAGGATGGTGGTTTGGTTTCCAAAAATGTTTGGGGAATGCTGAACCGAACAGAAACGGAGTCAGAACATTTCTTTCATTTCAGGCTTTATGACGGGAGTCCCGTGTCCATTGTGACTGTCCTAGCAGGAGACAGTCTTCAGGACCTTTGTGTTAGGTGGGCCAGGACCCGCCCCATTGTTCTCCCATTGGGGTGCCATTCACAGGCCTGGGAGACACCCACCTCCCTCCCAGTGCCGGGTGGCCTTGCAGCCTCTCGAGTGCCCACTTCCCTCCTCCCACTGCAGCTGAGCAGAAGGGCTCTTGGCCCCGTTTCCCTCCAGAGAGTGGCATTTGTCCCCACCCCCAGAAAGCCTCATTTCCACTTGCAGATTTGTCAGTGGCCAGACCAAGTTTATGTCTGTTCGCTGCTGGGGAATTATGAAACCTTCCTGGCTTGCGGCCCAGCAGCACACAGCGAGCGTTCCTTGGCAGTGCTCGCGGAGCAGGCAGCAGCATTCTGAGAGCCGGGCTGGACAGGGCCACCTCCTGCTTCCCAGCAGCTCTGTGGCAGGCAGTGGGGGACATACCTTAAGATTTCTCCAGTGTTTGACTCTTACTGTGTTTCCTGAAACAATCAGAGAATAGGGGTTCAATGAAAGAGACTGTGTGCCTTGGACCCGCAGGCTGCCTGCCGAAGCCTGTCTCTGGCCACACGCACCCCAGGGCAGGGGGCGCCACGGGCGCAGACTCCTCACCGACACGAGCACTGTAGTTCGTGTGCGCCCACCTGGCTGGAGGCGGTGGTAAGTGGGGAGATGGGGGTGGCAGGTGGCTGGGCATGAGCTACAGCGGGAAAGAAGGACGTGCGGGGAAGGGAGCAGGAGCCACCGTAGGGAAGGGACAGGCAGCATGCTCAGGCAAGCGGTGCTGCTGCTGTGACCCTGCTGTGACACTCCGTGATGCAAAACAAGCACACGTGGTAGTCACAGGTCTGTGAAGACTGTGACTGAGGTTTGGACTCAGTTGTTTTGAAAGCATTTGATGTTCTGAGACAGAGCTTTTAGTAGAGCGCACACAGTAGTAATTGTTGTGATGACTGTGTGTGAGTGAATGAAAAGTAAACAGATTTGCTGCATTGGCATATACCTGGGTGTCAGCAACACACGGTCTTCCCAGTGGTATCAGCGTGTTCTGTGTGAACATGCGTGACCCGGGGGACTCCCCAGCCAGCATGCCCAGCCATACCCATCCGTGCGTGTTCACACGCACAGCACAGGGACACACAGCTCCTGCTCGGAGCACGCCTGCATGGGGCCATGTGTCTGGGCACACGGACGTCTTGGCCCACCCTGCATATCCCACAGCACTCGGACCCCAGGGCCACCCAGCACCCTGCGGCCCACATGCAGGACACAAAGGGGCCTCCCTGAGACGTACCTGTGTGGGGCTTTCCTGAGGCTTGTGCTCTCACAGCTCTCTTTGAAGCAGACGTCTTGGTGAACCTTGTAGACTCTCTTGTACCTGTCGTCACAAGAAAGCTCTGTAAAGCCAGATGGGGAAGCAGAGCGTTGCCCACCGATCAACCTCGCTGTGTGGATCCACGGGGAACATGAGGTGTTCGAGGGAAGAACCGTTATTTTCCTAATATATCCTCCTACAGATGCATTAAAATACCCAACATAAAGGTCCTGTGATTTTTTTTAAAAGTTTACTGATGTGTGATACATATAAAATATACCCATTTTAGTGTGCATTTTGATGAGCACTGACAAAGCCATGTGATACTGAAAGATAAAAAGACATGTCTTTGCTTCAGGCCACATGGCCTAAGGCCCTGGGGGGTGGGGTATGACCCACTCTTCTGCTTCGCAGGTCTTCTGTGGAGAAGCTCGAGAAGCCAAGGCTGCCAGTGTGGGCGCCGCAGGGCAGGAGGCCTGATTTCAACCCTGCCTCTTCCACTCATTCACTAGGCTACTCTTGAGCTTTTAAGCCTCAGTTTTGTGTAAATTGGGGATTACTCACACTGTGTCTCTCACAGATTTGTAGATGAGCATGAGTGGAAGGTGCTCTGGCTCTTGTCAAGGCTCTGGAATGTCAGAGCTGTTTAAAAGGGAAACTCAAGGGGTTCAGTGGGCAACGCTCCAATTCATATGCTAAGTGGGGCAGAACCTTTAGGATTCCAAACCCAAGGTACGACTTCTACTTCTGGCCGTGAGACAGTAACAGGATCTGGAATTAACCTCCCAGTGTGAACAAAAAGAGAACTGAACAAAATATAGGAAGTAACTATTTTCGGATGTTAGAAAGCAGTGCAAGACTGTGATCCCTAAGAAAAGAGAAACAAATGAGATGAGCCCTATGACCAGCCCAGAATACAGCCTGGGGCACTGTGGGGACGGCTTTGCAGACAGGGGGGATCCAGGCAGTGGTCACGCGGAGTTGAGGACCAACTGGGGTTGTGGAGGCAGACACTGGAGAGGGGAGGCTGTGCAGAGGAAGAGCTCCAGAAATCTGCACACAGATCCCCGTGGGTGAGAACCAAGCTGTGCAAGCAGGGGGTGAAACCCCATGTGGCTGGGCAAAGAACACTGAGGAGTTAAAAAGCAGAGTAGAGAGACCTTGTTTAATGACAGGCTGTCCCGTAGAAACCCCAGAAAGACCATACCATCCAAGTGGGCCAAAATTCACCCCAGAATAAAGGCTACTCCAAACCACTCTCAAAAGGCACAAACTATACTCAGCTAACCGCCTTGCAAAAAAAGCCAACGTTCTTGAAAAGAATACAAAAAAAAATCCAGCACTCAGTGACATAAAATTTATAATATCCAGCATCCAATAAAAAAATTATAAGACATTCAAAGAATTATATGAAGAATCAAAAAAAAAAGTTGCCCAAACCTGGAGAAAAATAATTCAATAGAAAAAGACCCCAAAATGAGAGTGATGACAGAAATAACAGATAAAGACCTTCAAATATCTGATACAAATTGGGTCCACGTGTCCAATAATCTAAAGGAAAATATACACATAATGAAGAGAGAAATGGGCGATCTAAGAAAGAACTAAATGGAACTTCTAGACATGATAAAACATAGTATCTAAAACAAAAATTTTATTGAATAGGATTAATGGTAGATTAGATACTGCAGAAGAAAAGAAAAAATCAAGAACCTTGAATGCACAGCAATAGAATCTACCTAAAACGAAGAACAGCGAGAAGAAAGACGGAAAACCTTGCGAAGAGCTGCAGTGACCATGGGACATGAGCACAGCTGGAGCCCCAGAGGGAGGAGAGAAGCGGAGGGACAGAAAAAAACACATCAAGAAATAATGGACTTAACATTTGTACCCCCATAATATGCTGAAAGAAAAAAAAAAGAAATAATGGACAAATGTCTCTAAATTTGACAAAAGCTAAAAATCTAGAAATCCAAGGAGCTTAACAAATTCCAGAGGATAGAAACATACACATAGCTACGCCACAGCACATCATAATTACACTGTCCAAAACCGGAGACAAACAGTTACGCTGGCGGGATGGTGGCTGAGCCCGTAGCTGGGCTCTGGGAGGTGAGACAAAGCCTGTGAGCTTTGAAGGTGAATGAAGGTCACTGTGACAAATGTTTTCCAAAGCCTTATCGAAGCTGGCAGTGAGAACGCCAAGACCAGCACTGCGTGCACTGAGCACAGAGGCAGCGCAGACGGGTGTCCTTCCACTGTGGCTTTCAAAGTATTTCATTGCCTCAAGTGTGGCAGCAACATTTTAGAAGAAGGAATGAAGACTGTTCAAGAAAACAGATAAGCAGTAGCAAGTGATGACACTGAATGTTTACTTGATGTCATGAATTAACATCACCATAAATTATGTAGAAAATAAAAAAACAGAAATAAAGAGAAAAGGTAAAAGCAACCGCCGGGGTGAGAAGACACATTGCGTACAGTGGAGCACAGACAGGAAAGACTGCCGTCTTCCCATCTGAAGCCAGCACACCAGAAGACAGAGGAAGGCCATCTTTAAAGTGCTGGAAGGGAAAATGCAGCTGACCACCGGGAACTCTGTATTCAGCAAATAATCCTTCAAAAATGGAGGTGAAATGAAAACCTCTCGACAAAAGCAGAGAGAATTCACTACCAGCAGACCCGTGCTATAAGAAATGTTACCACATGGAATCTCAGATCTGCAGGAAGGAGTGAGCGGTGCTGGAGATGGCAGACGTGGGGTAGACACAAAAGACTGTTCCCTGTCGACACTGAAAAACATGAGTGTCTGCTGAGAGCAAAGTTCACAGCACATGCAGAAGTAGAAAGTCTGGCAATGACAATTCAAAGGGTGGGAGGGACACTGTGGAAGCTTGTTGTCATGTTGTTGTAAGTCTGAGGTTACACTGAAGTTGTACTATAGTGATTAAAGATACATTCCGATCAGCTAAAGATGCACATGGCAAACCCTAGAGCAACCACTAAAACGTAAACCAAAGAAGTATAACCAATAAGCTAATAGTAGAGGTAAAGTGGAATCCTAAAAAATATTTACTCCAAAATTAGGCAGGAAAAGAGAAAAAGTGACAAAAGGCAGATGGGGAAAATTGAAAACAAATAGTAGTTTGGTAGACTTAAACCCAGCCATGCCAACCATTATGGTAAATGCAATTAATGTAAATGTCCTAAACTCCAATAAAAGAGAGATTGTCAGGCTGGATATAAAGCAAGACCCCACTATGTGTTAAATACAAGAAAGTCACTTTAAATATGCCAACAGGTTAACAGTGAAGGGACAGAAAGTTCTTGGTCCTCGTTGGGGACTTGGTGGGCACCTGATGTGTGCCTGGGTGTCGCCAGCGGGCACTGATGTGACTGGCACAGCTGGAAGAGCGTGGGCCCTGCGGATATGGCTGCTGCACAGCACCCCAATTCTGTGCCTGCCACTGTGGCCCCCAGTCCCAGCCAGACCAGTGTCTCGATGTGCCCCACGAGGCATCGAGCCTGACCGTGTGCCCAGTAACGTTCTGCCCTCACCCTCCCACGTGCCATCCCCAGAGCAGGCAGAGTGGTCTTTAGAAAGGTCGGCAAACGTGTCCCTCCACTGCTTGGGACCCTTCGGTTGCTCCCCCTTTCATGGAGAACAAGCGTCAGAGTCTCCCGAGGCTCTCCCAGGCCCCTCGCCCTCCCGCCGCAGCCCACCTCGCTTGCATGGCCCCAGCCCTGCCGGCCTCTTCCCCTTTCCCAGACAGGCCCATCACAGGCACAGGCATGCTCGGACTCAGGGGATTGGTCCCTGACACTGACAGGAGTGTCCTCCCTCCTATCTGTCGCCACGCTGGCCGTCCCCCACCCCGCCTCTGGCTCCCCTGGTCTCCCCCGTCCGACTCTTTCTTCTTCCCTGGCTCTCGCCACCAGCTGCAGCACCACTCGACACACTGGTGCTCCCTCTTTCTCATCTGCCTCCCACCCCCGTCTGGGACACAAGGGTCCCCAGGGCAGAACTTTGGTCTGTTCTGCTCACTGATGTGTGCTGAGTGTCAAGAAGGGTGCCTGCACGCAGTAGGTGCTCAGTAATTCATTGTTGGCTAAATTGATTGTGTGACCCACCAAGTCACAGAATGTCAGCAAGAAAGGCCCTAAGATATGAGCGAGGCAACTCTCCCTCTGCTGCCCATTTTATAGGTGGGGAAACTGAGGCATGAGTGGTTTGCCCAGGGACACATCGTAAGTTAATGGCAGAACCAGGACTGATGTTCTCTGTGCTGTGTGTCCGTGAGGGCCTGCCCTCCACTGGGGCTGGGCCCGGCTGCTCCAGGTGTGGGGTGGGGCTCGAGGGCAGGGAGCCAGGGCCTGGGCCCTCCTCAGCCTCTGCTCTTGGGCTGCAAGGACCCGGGCAAGCTATTCCGTCTTTCTGCCTCTCTTTCCCACTGTGTCTCGTGACGGGAGCTGGTCCCTTGTGCGACTGTGAGCACATCCCTCCTCAGGGCTGGGTGGGCCAGTCCCTGAGGAAGCACTTTGAAAAGTCAGGGACGCTCTAGAGCAGGGGACCTCAAACTTTTTAAACAGGGGGCCAGTTCACTGTCCCTCAGACTGTTGGGGGGCCAGACTACAGTTTAAAAAAAACTATGAACAAATTCCTATGCGCACTGCACATATCTTACTTTGAAGTAAGAACAGACGGGCAAAAACACCCGCATGTGGCCCGCGGGCCGTAGTTCGAGGACGCCTGGTGTAGAGTGTGGCAAGGCTGAGGACAGAGACCGACTTACATGTGGTGACAGACGCCTCCCTCCCAGACCGGAAAGGACTTTGTCTCCGAGAACAGCCGCGTGCAGGGGCGGGGCACCTTCTTGCAGGCTGCAGCACGAAGGAGAAAGTGCGTGAAGAGCTCTGTGCTGAGGGTTCTGTCCTCCCGCCCCCGGGGAAGACCCCCGCCCGAGGGAGACCCTGGCAGCCAGCCTGCGCCCGGGGTCTGCACCGGCTGCCTGCTGAGCTAGACGCCCATCCCCAGGGTGTTCGCAGGGTGGGCCGCTGTAGCCGGGGCCGTCCTCACAAGCCGGTCCCTCTGAAGGCAGGGGAGGCCTCGGGATTAAAGGTGGGGGTAGGACCCCCCCTCTGATGCCCAGTCCAGTGTTGCCCTCCTCCACCACCCACTGCCCCTTCCCTGCAGCCGCGCCGCCGTCCCGTGCGGGCCTGTTCTGAGGCCCCTGAACCGGCAGCACCTCCCATCGCGGCTCCTCGGCGGCAGTGCCCTCCCCGGGGCTCACAGGTCACCTGTGAGGTCCCTGCCTGGCAGCCTCCCTGCCTGGCATCCCCATCTGGAGGCCTCCACAGCAAACCCACCCATGGCCCGGTGGTCGTGGGTGGTGGGGCTGAGCTGCAGGCGGTTGCAACAGGTGTCCCGAGGCCACGTCTTGACTCACCAAGCTCGCAGCGCCTGCCTTTGAAGCCCGGCCCGCAGTCGCAGCTGTGGGTGCCAGTGCCCGGCACACAGGTGCCTCCGTTCTGACAGGGGTTTTCTGAGCAGTTCCGCAGGGCATCTGCAAACAGAGGCCACGAGTCACTGGGCCCTGGGGAGGCCTGTTCACAGGAATGCGGGTTGGCTTCTCTTCCGTGCTCACCCGAGACACAGGGCGGCTGCGCTTTTTGCAGTGACAGGCCTGTCCCCCTCCCCGCTGTGGCTCTCAGACACCACTGGCCCTACAGGGTGGTCCCGTGTCAGGTGTACAAAGAGAGGAGAGGGGAAGACGGGCCTCAGCATCCCTGGCCTCATGACAAGGAAGGGAGGGAGGAGCAGGGCCCTCGGTGCTGAGCCCCCACTGGCCTGTGGCCCCCGCCCGCTTGTTGCTGGCTTTGTCCCCACACAGGGTTTCTTCTGGGGCCCCCTTGGTCCTGAAGTCCCAGGCAGCCTCTGTGTGAGGCCTGCTTGTCTTCAGGACCGCAGCACACACCACACACTGGCCGCCGGCTCACACCACACTCTGGCCGCTGGCTTACACCACTCTCTGGCCGCCGGCACACACCACTCTCTGGCCACGAGCGTGTTGTTTTTATCTAGCTTTGTCAAGATCCCTGTTGTTTAACTTTTTAACTTAAAAAGCATTGAAAAGCATAGGAGAGTAAGAATTGTGTCTGCCCCGTGTCACCTGATACGGAGCCGGCCAGCCTCCCCAATCTGACTCGGCGACCCCACTGTGAGTGCCCGTCCCCACGGGCACCGGCCTAGGTGTCTCTCCTGGGCCGTCCCCTCCTTCCTCACTGGGTCTGTTTCCGTTCCCCCTCTCCCCCTCCTTTGTCCTCTGGGACTGTCGTTATCTTTTTGTCTTTCCTGATGTGCTGAAAGGCTTCAAAAAAAAACCTTTTACTGTGAAAATTTTCAAAGCTACAGCATGTGAAGTATGAAGAGCCCTCTGCACTCCGCTTCAGTGGTGACCAAAACTGGCCAATCCTGTGTCATCTGTGTCCATCTTTTGTCACCTTTCTTTCTCTTGCTGAAGAATCTCAAAGCAGTTCACAGATACCATTCACCATTTCACCTGTATACACAGGCATGTGATACTTCACATAACCGTGATGTTATTATTATAAATTATCAGCAGTCTCGCAATATCGCATGATGTCCTGGACCATGTTCACTTTTCTCTGATCATCTTAAAAGTGTCCTTTGCAGCTGGTCTAATCCAGGTGAGGGTGAGCTCGTAGAATCAACACTTTCCTTTGTGTGATGTGTCTCGAGTCTCTTCACCTACACCCTGCAACCGTCTTCCTCTTTATTTACTGAAGACACGAGGTCACTTGTCCTTAGAGTTCCTCTCCTGGTTCTGACCTGTTGCGCACTTGTGGCGTTGACTTTTCCCGCCCCCCTTTCCCACAAACGCTGTAATGAGACAGCGGGGCCATTGGATTCTGGTTCCCATGGTCTTTGCAGGGCTGCCTCATGCGTAGGCTCGGGGACCGCCAGCCCCACTGGGGCGCGGGATGTGTCTGAGTCCCGCCTGAGGGATGTGAGGGCTGATCCGTCCCCAGGAAAGTCCCCAGAGGCCTTGCTCGCACCTGAGGGTTGGAGCAGCCATCGGGGTCCCCTCACCAGACGTCTGCATGTGCCCCCTGGCCTCGCAGGCGAGCCACCCTCAGACCCACACCTCTGCCAACTGCCAGGGCCCTTGGGTTGTTGATGGATGATCCCACCGGAGTCCCTGGTGAGACTCGGGAGACAGGGCTACTGGCCCTAGGAGAATGTTCCAGAGGGACGCGGCCCGAGGGCCAGAGCAAGGAGATAGGTGGAGTGGGGTCGGCTCAGTGTAAGGACACGTGTCCTCGTGCGCTGTCCGTGGGGAGACACCTCCTGAGCCGCTCTGCCCGGAGGTGCTGGGCAGGCGCAGGTGCCCCGAGGGACATGCTGGCGAGGTTCTCCTGAGGTGGAGCACAGACCAGGGACAGTCCCGGCCCTGAGTGTCCTGGGCGCCCACGGGGCCCAGCCGCCACCTCCACTGACTGCTGCCGCCCTGACTGAGCGTGCTCCTCCACGGAGAGGCGAGGGGGTCTGTGCGGGTCCTGCCTGCTGGCCACCACTGCGGGGTGGGGGTGCCGTCTCTGCCCTGCCCAGGCGGGCGCTCTGGGGCTCCCGCCGCCTGCCGCAGCCTCTGGGGCCCTCAAGAACAATTAGTCCCCAAATCCCCACCACCACCACTACCGACTTACTGCGGCTGTCCTTGTCACTGTGCTCAGGGAGTTGGAGGGCCAGGCTGACCTGCGTGGGGGTCTCCTCCACGTTCTCAAGCTGTGCCGGGACTGTGGGCTCTAGGGAAAGCCGGGGGTGACCACGTGGCACGGACGCTCCACGCCGGGCCGTCCTCGTGTCTCCCTCCTGGGCTGCTGCTCTCCCTCAGGGACGTGCCTCGGGGGCCTGGCCCCTGGTGTGGCACGGGGGTGGGGGTGCCTGCTCACCTGCTGGCCCCACACCCTCCCACTGACCCTCAGCAGGGACCTGGCCTTCACCCAAAGGGCCCACAGAGCTGCCCGGGCCTCGGTCCACGACCCTGCACTACTGAGAAGCCTCTTCCTCCTGTAGCTACGCCACTGCTCTCCCTTCTCAGCGTCACACTCTGTTTTCCTCCCGCTCCAGCCCCGGCTTCGCGGGGCTACGCCACCTTCTCCTCTCTTACTTGCCCTCAGACTCTGCAGACCCCTGCCCTTCCCACCCTCAGCTGCAAGTCACTCTGTGTGGGGTTCTCACCTGCACCCTCAGGGATCCCGTGCCTGCTCTGGCGGCTGCAAGTCCGATCGCCTGTCTCCGCACTCCAGATCTCACCCTGCCCCCCAGGCATCCTGAGGGCAGCCGACCGCCCGTCTCCACGGACGCCTGGCCCTGGCCCTGCCCTCCTGCTCGCCAGGTGGCAGCGACCCCTCTGCTGCCCTCCTCTCACCCTCCCTGCTGCACACCTGTCCTTGTCCTTCCCTTCCTTGATGGGAAGTTTTTGTTGGTTGAAATACTTGTTTAACTGGAGACCAGGCTCCCTGTTGGGGAGTTCTGTGAGGACGGGCACCTGGCCTTACCTGCTTCCCTCCTGCCGAGCACAGGGGTGGCTCCATGTCAGAGCCACAGGGAGGCCTGCCACCTGTAGGTCCCTGCACCCCCTCATGCCTCGATGAGCTGTGGGAGGGTCCAGGCTGGGGCATCTTGACCCATCTGCCCCAGTGCTGCTGGGATAACCTTGCTAGGGACGGTGGCCGAAGCTGCTCACGCCCTGTGGTGCCTGGCAAGGCTTGTAGGCCCAGCGGCCCGCCCCAGGTGGTCCAGCTGGTCTCAGCCTGAGCAGGACCAGGACCCAGGCCTGTGGAACATGGCCCTGAGCATGAAGGGCACACGTGTCCTGGGCCACGCCAACCACGCGAGTCACTCAGCCGTTGCTGAAGGACAGATTCCGACTGGCAGCTCCATGTGGGCTCTGCTCTCGGGGAGCTATGGGCACAGCCTGGGACAGAGCTCAGAGTTCTAGCCTGGCGAGCAAAGTTTCCGGAACGTCTTGGACCCACTTCTAACATCTTTACTTTCCATCCTGTCCCACGTGCCCTGCCAGCACCTGGACTGCGCACTGACCAGGAGCCCGTCCCTCCACTGTGGACCTCGCGCTGTTCCTGCGGCTGCCCGGGGCCCCGAGCACCACCAGAGTCAGGTCCCCGGCCGGAGACCGAGCTGGACGCGGGGGTGGCGGTTAGGCCCGGGTCTTAAGGGCCTTGCCACTCCTGATGCTGGGGACGAGGACCGGCAGGCGTGGGGGCGAGGCCTGGGGCTGATCGGGCAGGGAGCGCGGCACTCACGTGACTGCGTGGGGACCAACTCGCTGGGCAAGCTGCTGAACCTGGCGCTCACTCTGCCCCTGCCGTCCACGAGCTCCGAGAACCTGCAGAGAGCGCGGAGTCACCACGCGAGCACGGCCTGCAGGACGGGCTGACGGCCGGGCGCATACCTGGGTGGCTGGGTCGGCATCTCGGGGGCGCCGGGGTCGTTGAGCAGGCGCAGCTCTGGCAGGCGCGCCGGGGGCGGTCTGTTTCTGAGCACCCGCGGGTGGTGTCCTCCCTGGTGCCAGCGTCGGTGGGCGCCGTCCCCGGGGGCTGCAGAGCAGGCGGGGGAGGGGAGTGGCCACACGGGCGCGGGCTGCTTTGCTCCTGCCCTGCCCCTGCCGCCCTGGGGGCTGCTGGCTCCCAGCCAGGCTTGGGGGGCGGTTGTGCATGTGGGCTGCGGCCACACATGGGGTTTGGGGCTCCCCGAGATGGGCAGGACCCTGGCTCATTCCAGCCACCACGTCCCTCTGAGGGACATGCACACGCCCTCGCCTGGGAGTCGCCAGGCGGGTCCCAGACCCCCCAGCCCAGATTCGAGCTCTGTGTCCGCAGGGCAGGGCGGGGCCCTCAGACTCGGCCCCGGGCTGCCCCGAGACACAGCCGTCCCCAGCAGTTGGCTGTCCTGACCAGACACCTCAGCCAAGGCCCCCACCCCGCTCCCACCCGGACAGAGAGGCACCGTGTGTCACCCTGGGGCCCTTCAGTCTCCCAGGCGGGCCCTTGTTATGTGACCAGCTCTCTCCCCCTGGCAGGGGACAGAGTGGGCCTGAGGCCTCTGTGTGCCATTGCTCCCTGGTGGAGACCGTGACCCTCCGTGGGGAGCTGCCCCGCCTTGCAGCTGCCCGCCCGCCATGGCCATGCTCTGCCCAGACACACAGTTCCCCCAGCGCCTGCTGTGAGCTTCGAGACAGCAGGGTGCACAGGACCCGATGGGACCTGGCCGGGCCCTCTGCACTGGGGACAGACCCCAGTTCCTGGCGTGGCCATCGCAGCCTCTGCGTGCCCAGCCGCCCACTCATGCCCGGTACCCTCGGTTCGGGGGCTGCAAGGCACCTTCCAGGCCCTTCTCCTCACTGCTACCTGGGCACCGTCCTGGGCGATGCCTGCATTCCCTGCTCCCCCCATCTGGGGCCTACCAGGGGCCTGGCACAGACGAGGCTCCACAAGCTAATCTGCCCAAGTGGTCACAGCCACCTGTCCCCAAGTCCTTCCTTTCTGCACCAATTTGAAAAGCCCCTGCCCACATGTGAGCTTCTCCCGGGCGATCAGGGGCCCTGTTTCTAGTCCTGTGTCCTGTAGTGCGGCAGGTCAGGACGCCACGCCCCAGGATGGCAGTCCCTGCTGGTGGCCCACAGCCCCGCATGGCCAGGTCAGTCCTGACAGTCCAGAGCGCTGGCCGAACACGCAGCCCCACCCATTGGGGGGCCCGGGCACAGCGCTCACAGGTGACGATGTAGAGGTGGGCGGGCTCGCTGTGTAGCTGGCCATGCTCCGCGCTCTGCACGGCTGTCACCGACAGCTGGTACCGCCGCCCGGGCAGCAGGTCGCGCACCGTGTAGGACGCCAGCTTCCCGTTGGGGACGTATCGGCTCTTGGTGCTCTGGCTGGTGGTCACGTTGATAACGTAGGCCTCCAGCAGGGTGCCTGGCTCGGGGGTGTCCCAGACCACGTGGGCAGAGGTGGCCGTGACCCGGGTGGCAGTCAGGTTCGCAGGAGGCAGGGGCCCTGGACAAGGCGCGGGGACAGGAGGTGAAGGGCGGGGACACAGTTTAAGGATCTGACACAGCTGCTCAAGCCTGCCTGGAAGCTCCGTCATTCATCACGATCAACTCTGTAGTCCTAAAGGACGACGTGCAGTGTGTTTGCAGCCATGAGCGTGTGCTGCGTGGAAGCACTGCCATCCTGCCCCAGAGGGCCACTGGCCCCGACGCTGTCCCTCCCAGGTTTGGATTCGCCAAGCAAAGTCCCCATAGTTTGGCCTGTCCGTCAGCACCCTCACGTGTGGCACCTTTGCAGCACCCTGGAGTGGAGTCCCTGCCCCCTGGCCTTCACGTGCCTTCCCCTGTGGCTGTGTCCGAGGGCCGTAGGGGAGCAGCCCCCGCAAGGCACAGCCGTCCCCACCGGGCATGTTCCCGCTCCGGCCCTCGCACCTCACAGACCTACAACCTCCTGGTCCTCCCCGGGTGCCGGGTGGGGTGTGGGCTCAGCTAGCGTGGGCTGGTCGCCTGGTCAAGAGCCCTGGGCAGTGTGGGCGCCTCTGGCCCTCGGTCAGTGTCTCACAGGGGCCCGCACTGAGCCCTGGGCGCTGAGGCCGACCGCAGACAGCTGTCCCCAGCGGAAGGATCCAGGCCAGCCCAGCACAGTGCTGCTGCCCGGCAGTCCCAGCGGAGGAGACTTCCGGGAGGCTCGGGGCTGGGTTTCTAGTGTCGTGGACACTTCTGAGAGGACTGGGGGATGCTGGAAGGGGTCAGACCTTTTAGAAGAAGGCCCTGCATGAGCCGGGGGCCACATGCTCCACTTACGGGTCCACACGTGCACTGGTGTGGTGGCCAGGCTCTCTGTGGGCTGCTCCTCTCCGCTGAGCCCGCTGAGCCCGCTGAGGGTGGTCACCTGGATGGTGTATCTCCTCCCTGGCAGCAGGGCCCTGCGGGGGGCAGGAGAGAGAGGAGGACACACGTCTGAGACACACGTGTCTGGCTCACGGCTGCACTGCAGCTCCCTCAAACAGGACGTGGCCACGGACGTGTGTCATCCTGCTGCTGATGGCCCAGGCCACCTCCACGAGGGACAGATTTGTGGCCCTCAGACCATGTGCTCCCAGGGTGGAAACCTACTCCACAGTCCGTCCAGCCCAGTGGGAGGGACGAGGAGGCCACAGTGTGGTCAGGGGCTGGGGCTTAGGAGAGGCCAGACGGGAGCAAGTGGAGAAGGTCGCCGGGCGGAAAAGGCCACGCGAGGCCAGTGGTCCCCAAGAAAGGCCTGCTGGGAACGGGGACTTCAGAGGGCTCCCCCCACTAACAGATCGGGCTCCCTGCGCCTGAACTGTGGGTGCAAACAATGTGGTTCACGTGGAGCGCCTGCTTCCCTTCTGGAGTCTGGAACATCCACATGCGCCAGGCAGCCGCCCACCCCAGGCAGCCGCGTAGCGTCGTCTTTCCA
>VSMD01080852.1:0-15490 GCA_008750895.1 Mirza zaza
GAACTGAGGGACTGGCTCACAGTGAGCAAGGGAAGGTCACTATACACAGATCATCCTGTTGCTGCTACTGGAAATGCACTTACAAGTAGGCTATCGAAGGGAATGTGATGAAATGACCACAGAATAAAGAAAGCATCACTACTAATGTATTCTTTCTAGAGAAGCCAAAGGAAATTGGCAAATCTGGCTCGTTTGTCACTGGTTGAAGGCTCAATTATTCCGTTTTAAATCTTCATTCTTATTTCTTTTAGAACAAAGTTGAGGCTTCATGTTTGATTTTGCCCCAAATTCAGACTGGACCCTAGTCACCCTCCACCATTCTGGACTTCACGTGTCACATACATACAAGCCAAACCTGAGAAATCCAGAATGATGTTCCTTCACAAATCTGGTTATTATAGAATCCACAAAAGTTTTTCAGTAGCTCCAGCAACATGCACAAAAATATTATACACCATAATGTGGGATTTACCCCAGGGATATGAAGTTAGTTGAGCATCCGAAAATCAATTAGTGTGAAACCATGTTAATAGAATCAAGGACAAAAGTCATATGCTCATCTTAGTAGATGAAAAGAAAGCATTTAATCAAATGCAACATTTTATGATAAAAAATTTTCAACAAATTAGAAATCAAAGGAGACATCGTCAAATGGTTACAGGACATCTGTGGGAAACCTACATATAGAAAACATGGCTAACACCATGACTAATGTTGAAAGACTGAATGTTTCCCTTTAAGATCAGGAATAAGACAAAGATGGTGACTCTCACCCCTGTTTTATATTATACTAGAGGTTCTAGACAAGGTAATTAAGCAAGAAAAACAAACAAATGAAATCTCAATGGAAAAAAAAGTAGTAAAACTATTTGTATTCTCAGATGAGATGATCTTGTAAATAGAAAATCCTAAGGAATCCACTAAAAAATATTAACCTAATAAATTCAACATTACTGAAGACTGGATATCTACATGCAAAAGAATAAATTTGGATTCTTCACACCAAACAGAAAAAGATTAACTCAAAATAGATTATAAAAGCTAAAACAATAAAACCCTTAGAAGAAAACAGGGCTAAATCTTAGTGACCTTGGATTAGACAATGGTTTCTAAGATATAACACTAAAAGCATGAATGATGAAAGAGAAAATAGATAAATTAGGTTACATTAAAATTAAAAACTTTTGTACTGCAAATAATACATTAAGAAAGTAAGAAAACCCACAGAATGAGAGAAAAATTTAAAATCACATAACTGCTGAGAGTCTTATCCGAAATATGTAAAGAACACTTACAACTCAATATTAAAAAGACCATACAAAATGGACATAGGATTTAAATAGACATTTCTCCAAAGAGGATGTACAAATGGCCAATACACTCATGAAAAGATGTTCAGCATCATCAGTCATTAGGGAAATACAAATCAAATCCACAAGGAGAGACCATTCTATGTCCACTAGAATGGCTATAGTTACAATGACAGACAATAGCGAGTGTTGATGAGATTGTGGAGAAATCAGAACTCTTGTACATTGCTGGTCGGAGTATAAAATGGTTCAGCCACTTTGAAAAATGGTTTGGCAGCTCCTCAAACAGTTTATCATGGAGTTACCATATGTCCCAGTAATTCCACTTCTAGGTATCTACCTAAGAAAAATGAAAACGTACATCCACACGGAAACTATAAATGGATGAGTCATATGGTAGTGAATTATATCTCAATAATGCTGTATAAAAAAAGACTAGAACGGATTAATTGTGATTCATCTGTACATTAAATACTATCCAGCAGTGGTCCCAAACCTCTTTGGCACCAGGGACCGGTTCCATGGAAGACAATTTTCCACGGACCGAGGTGGGAGTATGGGGGGATGGTTTGGGGATGATTCATTCGCATTACATTTATTGTGCACTTTATTTCTATTATTACTATAATGTGATATATAACGAAATAATTATGCAACTCACCACAATGCAGAGTCCGTGAGAGCCCTGAGCATGTTTTCCTGCAACTAGACGGTCCCATCTGGGGGCGACGGGAGACAGTGACACCCAGAGGGTGTTGCCTATGTCCAGTCTACTCTGTAATCTCGTTTTGGTTGTTGTCACCACAGAAAACCCTGCTTCACAAAGACAGGATGTTGGAAATGGAAGCAGGCTTTTCAGTGCTTTTGTGGCAATCTCGGGATGTTCCCCCTTGACTTTAATCCGGAGCGTATGAGATTTGAAGTTGTCTCAGACACACTTTTAAGGCCACTGTCATTTGTGATCTCAAGCAGTTGATTCTCTTCTGGCATGGACAAAGTCGATTCACCTGGCTTATTCACATATGAGTCATGGATCCATTCCTTCCCAGTTCGGGGGTCTTCTGTGGTTGGGAAGTGATGCTCAAACTCTTTCAAAAGCTGAGCCAGGTGAGCATGCACTAGCTGGGAGAGACAAGGCCCTGCCTGGCTCAGGCGCTTTCAAAATCTCTGCTAATGTTTGAAACACGTCAAAAATCCCAATGCTCACTCGTTGACCCCCTAATTCCAGTTTGGCTTTGAACACAGCCACTTTATCTGCCGATTTGAACACAGTTGTCCTTCTCCCTGAAGTGACAGACTAAGTTCATTGATCAGGTTGAATATGGCACACAAGTGAGCAAGTTTGCAGCCTATTCTGTGTCACTGACATGTGCTGCCAGGGGTGACTGTTTTTCTAAAATAAATCTCTGGAGCGGCTCTCATAACTCGGAAACTCTGGCCAGTGTTCTACCTTTAGAAAGCTACCTCGCGTCTGTGTATGAGAAGACGTGTGTGTTCCGCATCCACCTCCTCACAGAGCTGTGCAAGCGGACATAAGTTAAGGGCATGTACTTTAATGTGGTTCATAATTGTAATCACATCCTGCAAAACGTTGTTTAGTTCAGGTGACATTTTTAGGCTAGCCAGCATCTCTCCAGGGATGACACGGTGCATAGACTCACACGCAGACACAACCTCCTTGACCCGAGTAGGGAAAACAGAAAGCCGTCCAGTTGTGGCAGCTGCTCTGTCAGTGTGTGTACTGACACAAGATGACCAATTCAGTGTTCCTGATATGTAATCATTCAGAGACTTGAATAGTTCTGCAGCTGTGGTGTTGATTGGCAACAAAAGTGCACATAACATATCCTCTTGCACATCCTCCTGAAAAATATATGGCACAAAAACAGCCGTCGTCGCCTTGTTGTCAACATCGGTAGACTCTTCAATCTGGATCGCATACCACGGGGACTCAGTAATCCTCTCTAACGGTTGGGCCCCAATATCCTCTGCTATTCCATCAATTCATCTAGCTATGGTGCTAGCCGAAAGGGGACTAAATGCCACCTTGTGAACTGCAGCTTCTCCTAAAAGTTCATGGCAAATGTCCTCAGCAGCAGGCAGGACCAACTCTTCACCGATAGCAAAGGGCTTCTTAGCTTTAGCGATGCCGTTAGCCACTAAGAACGATGCTCTCCGTGCAGACTCATTTGATGAAGTGGTGGCCTTCAGTAATTGCTTCTGTTCTTCATGTTCACATTTTTTTCTTTTGTAAAACTCCAAAGGCTTGTCACTTAATGCAGGGTGTTTGGTCTCCACGTGGAGAAGCAGTTTTGGAGGTTTCATGGCTTTGTTGGATAGCCGGTCACCAGGTATTATACAAAGCAGTTTGGAGAATGTGAATCACCTGTTGTGATGAACCTGTAATTTAAGTAGGACTCTTGGTATTTTCTTTTAAACACAGTTTTCATTTTGTTGACAGTCTTAGAGTATTCTACTGTCTCATCATTGGATCTTTCCCCCTTTTCAAAGAAGCTCTCTAGAGACATTTTCTTTTACTCATTTTTGTTAGGGTTAGCTTGTGGGCTTAGCAAAACTGCGACTGAGACAAGTGTGCAGTGCAGGAAAGAGATGCAGACAGAGCTGGCAAAGAAAATAATGGGTGGGCCATGTGTGGACTAAAATAAGTGTCAGATTCTAACTTAAATCCTGCCACCAGATGCAGCTGTGCAATTGAAGTAAGATGCTCACTTGCCACTATAAATCCTGCCACCAGATACAGCTTAAGTGTCACTTGCCACTCACTGATAGGTTTTGATGTGAGTCTGCAAGCAATTGATTCATGATGGTCTCTGGGCAGTCAACCCTCTCTGCTAATGATGATCTGTATTAGCAGCCGCTCCCCAGCGCTAGCATCACTGCCTCAGCTCCACCTCGGATTGGCAGGCATTAGATTCTCATAAGGAATGTGCAACTAGATACCTGCCTGTGCAATTTACAGCAGGGTTCATGCTCCTATGAGAATCTAAAGCCGCCACTGATCTGGCAGGAGGTGGAGCTCAGACGGTGATGCAAGTGATGAGGAGCAACTGTAAATACAGATGAAGCTTCGCTGGCTCACCCGCCGCTCACCTCCTGCTGTGTGGCCCAGCTCATAACAGGCCACGGACCAACACCAGTCCTTGGCCCAGGGACTGGGGACTGCAGCTATACAGAAATTAAAATTAACAAATTTATACATGCTACATGGAAGCATCTTACAAGTATAATGTTGAGTAAAAGAGACACAAAAGCATACACACTATATGATTTATGATTCCCCAGGAATCTGTGGGGGAAGAAGTAGGGATAGTAGTCATCTTTGGGAGGAGGGAGTGAGTGGGCACAGGCCAGGGTGGGCCTTCTGACCTGCTGGTAATATTTAATTTCTTAATCTGGGTGCTGCTTACATGCGTGAGTTCAGTTTATGTGAAATGAATGGAGCTGAGCCCTGCTGACTTTGTACACTTTTCTAAATGCATGTTATACTTCAATAAAGAAGACTTTAAAACATTCTATATGTCATATCATTTTATTGTGTACCCTTGTATGGTGGAGAAGCAGCCAACTGCACAAGATTTTCAGTTTGGCAACATGTTCTTTGTTGATTCAGCATAATATTTAAGAACCACATGCAGAGCCTTTGAAAACGGCCCAGATTTCTGGATCAAGAAAGTGGACTGAACATTGTAACAACTTCTCTTTCCCCAATTACCCATTGAATTGGCAGAAAATATATAACTCTGCTTAAACATAAGGAAGGGAGCCGGCAGTGGACCAGATATTTTGAGATATCTTGGGAGATGGAAAGAAGATTGGATTGGATTGATGGGAAAAAAAGAGAAAGCATTAGAGACTGCATCCTACCGCTGGAGGTAAGAGCATCCCTGCCCAAGGCGGCCCCGGAGGAGCCTCGAATTTATAGTCACAGAAGGTGGAGAGCGGAGTGAGGCACGGGCCGTCGCCGGGGCGATTTACGAAGGAACGAAGACGCCGTTCAGCACAGCTGGGCCAGTCTAGCCGGGCGCGTCTCCTCCCTCGGAACTCAGGTCACGGGAAGCTGAAGGCGGTCGCTTTGGCTGCCTCGTTAAGTCCCGAGGATTTTTCTCTAGAGAGACAGTCTGTTAGGGCTGGGGACTGTGGGACTCATCGGGGGCTTGGGAGACGCACACAGCACAGCCCAGGGACTGCCGCCCTCCACGGCGGCTCCGAGGGGGAAGGGGAAGGCAGCTCTTGCAGGCAGAGCAGAGCAGCATGCGGACCCTTTGTCTGTACCTCCCCGTGGCCGGTGGTGGGAGAGGCTCCGCGAGCCCCCGCTCAGCTGTGGGCCAAGGAGCAGCAGCGACGTCAGGGGCTCTCGGGGCCCACCCTGGACCACTGGATCCCAGGCTGCATGGTAACAAGAGCCCCGGGTGAGTGAGACGCACATTAAACATGGAGACACTCGTTTGCTAATACTCTAATCCGTCACGACTGTACTGGCCACGTACATTTCCCTTCATCACCGTGTGTTCTTTCTGACTTGCCGATTTCCCTCAAACCTGGGTGCTAAAAAATGGATTAACTTACTGTGTTTCTCAGGTTTCTTTAGAGACACAGAACCAACAGGATGTGTCTGTCTATGTATCTATATATCTATGTAGAGATTGATTGATTACAGGGACCAGGAGACTGGAAGTCCCATGGGCTGCAAGGGGAGGCAGCCGGCTGGAGACCCAGGGAAAGCCGGAGGCAGGGGCCAGGCAGGAGCAACCCGCCCGGCTCAGGGGCAGCATCCGCCTCTGTTGTCCTCAGGCCTTCGGGATGGGACAAGGCCCGCACGGGGAGGACAGTCTGCTTTGCTCAGTCTACTATCCAAATGCAAGTCTCACCCAGGAGCAACCTCACAGACACACCCACAGTGATGTCTGGTCAAGTACACGAGCACCCCGTGGCCCAGTGACGTTGACGCAGGAGGTTGATCATCGTGGTCACTGGCTCTTTAACCTCTTCCGTGCACGGTGTTGAGCGCCAGCTTTGTGACAGGGGCTGTGAGAAGTGCTGGGGGTCCATGAGGAACACGGCAGGTCCTCACGGAGTTTCCAGTCCACCCTGTGGATGGTGTGAGCCCGATATCCAGACATGTCGTCCTATTGCTTTGGTCACTGAGGGCTGAGACAGACACTGAGCAAACTGTCAGTCATTAGGCAAGAGCCCGCCGTATGAACTTTTCTATAGTAGGACCGTTTTATCCACAGTCTTACCTTACTGTTTTTCTTTAGTTTCACTTCACTTTGATTTTTAATGTTTACTTTTTGTTGTTCTATATATATAATAAATGCTATCTGATAAATTATTTCTGCAAGTGTGGCACAGTTGACTAAAAGAAGACTTTAAAACATTCTATATGTCATATCATTTTATTGTGTACCCTTGTATGGTGGAGAAGCAGCCAACTGCACAAGTTTTCTTGCAGTACTTGCAACGTGGCCACCGCGGCCCATGGCGTCCGAGGTGCACGTGCTGGCCGCAGGGCAGCCCTGGGAGGAGGGGGGGAGACGGTGTCTGTGTGGGGACAGGGAGTATCTCCTCACTCCCTCTGACCACTAAGCTGCACGGTGCTGTGCTATCTAGTTCTACCCCTGGATGCCTGGCATTTGCTCATCAGCGTGCCTGCTTGTTATGGACTGAACTGCGGAAGCCCTACCCCCCAGAGTGGTGGTGTTTGAAGGTGGGGTCTTTACCAAAGTCCTGAAGGTAAAATGAGGTCATAGGGTGGCCCTGATCCAATATGACTGGTGTCTGTACAAGAAGAGGAAGAGACACCAGGGGGTTCATACGCAGAGGAAAGGGCACGCGAGCGCACAGCAAGAAGGTGGCCGTCTCCAAGCCCAGGAGAGGGGCCAGAGGAAACCAACCCTGCTGACACCGTGGTCTTGGACTTCTAGCCTCCAGAACTGTGAGAAATAAATTATGTCGTCTAAGCCACCAACTCCATGATGCTTTTTTTTTGTGGCAGCCCTAACAGACTAATAATATACCTTTCTCTGACTTAATCCAAATGGAAGACCTAACCTCTCCCCTCCACCCGAGGACTTGGGACCTTCTCTCCAGAGAACTTCAGTGTCTCACCCTGTGGCCTGGCTGAAGTTTACCTGCTTCCCCACCTGCCCCCTCCACCAAGTACCGTGGAGAAGAACAGGTCAGGCATTAATCCAAGGGCAGAGGAAGAGGCTGCACAAAGGATCTTCTGTAAGGGATGGTCTTTGTTGTCCATTCTGTTTTTCTTCAAGACCATTTGGGTTAGCTATGCTCAGCAGCATGAGCCACAAAGACATCATAGCTACCTCTTTTCACCTGTTTCTTGACGCTTCATCAGCCCACAGGTGCAGAAGCTGGGGGAGGTAAAGGCTCCTGCAAAGCCCTTCGTCATCCCTCCCGCTGGGGCAAGTGCTGCCTGAGCTCTGGCTCCGGCCTGGGCCACCATCCGCCACCTGTTCAGTGCTGCGGCCGTGCAGCGTGGGGCTGAGGTCTGGGGCAGACTTAAACAGCAGACACTTCTATCACTTTTCCTCCTGGACAGCCAGAGACATTCTCTTGTTGGGGCTCTTTTATGCACCACTCCTTCCACTCCACAGCTTACCCCTTCTGAGCAGTCCCAGAACCCCAGGACATCACCTTCGGTGCCCTGCCCCTTGGGCACGGCCATCGCCAATTGAGTCAAATCCAGCTGGTTTCAAGTCAGACAGTCTCTGCTGCTCCCAGGTGCCCGGACACCACCCGGCAGCCACGGGAGGGAGGAAGGAGGCTTTCACACCAAAAATAAGCCCCTATGAAGGCAGGTTTCAGTCAAAGCAAGCACAAAGGCGAGTTTGAAGAGTCAGCAATAACTATTAATTGAGAATCCCTTTTAGAAATCTGGCCATGGATGAATATGCAGCCAAGAGACAAACGCCTTAGCATCAGTAAAGATAAGCCCCATAAAATGTTGGCCTCTTTTTCAGACAGACACAGATGGAACCAACAGCCACAGAGACAATATCAGCATCTGTTCAACCTCTGGGCTTTCACACTCCCGAGAAGTGCTTAGAGACACATTCTTGTTTTGCTTTAAAATAAATGCACCCGCTACTGAAAAGCCACCCAGAAAGGCCGTGGAAAGGACAGCTACGGGCTGCCAGGCAGGTAGCTGGGGTGCGAGGTTGGTGTGTTGGGGACAGGGGACAGCCTGGACTCAGGCCTGTGTGAGCTGTTCATGGACTGACCAAACCTGCCTGCGCCTCCACTTCCCGGGTGTGGAAGATCCTGATCCTCATCCCTCCGTGTCTGTGAAGATTGGATGAGAGCACCGTGGGAGTGCCGAGCGTGGATCAGAGGCGACCAGGACGTGTGTGCAAATGCCCAGCTCCGCCTCGTCCAGCTGCAAACCCTCCTCTGAGCCCGGAAGGCTGTTTGCACCCAGCCCGGACGGGGCTTTCCTACCTGACATCCACATTTGCCACAGCTGGGTGCGGCAGTTTTAGCATTTTCGGGAAACCATTTGGAATAAAAGAGTTATTCCACACTAGGTAATTTTCCCTAAAAATGAAACTTCTTGCCTGAAAAGACGACATCCAGCCCAGAACCGGGTGCATTCTGTGTTGGACACTGGAGGCCTAGAGTCACCTACCTAGCATCAGTCAGCCCCTTGGGATGCAGTTCTGTAATTTTAATTTTTACATCATGATTATCTTCCCTGATTATAAAACTAGGAACATTTCTTAATCATAAAAATACAATGAAAACAATCATCCCATAGTTGAAGGGTCCGAAGAAAACCATTATTACCTTGCTGGTGCGGTTCTTTCTGTGCCAATGTCACTCGGTGTCTCTGTTAGTCAGATCGCAGCCACACACACGCTCACATACGCCACACACTCACACGCTCACACTCTGACACGCACAGCTCAGCAGACGGCTCTGTTGAGCTCACCTCTCCAGTTTTGCTCATCACAAAAGATTCAGCTCACATCCCACCTCCGCTCTAGAGCTTTCCCTGCGCTTGCTGTGAATCCTTTCTTCTCAGCTCTGTCTCTGCCACTCTTAAACATTTATTGCAGAAAAGGGCTTAGTTTCCCTTATAATTATTTCGATTTTGTCTCCTACACTAGATTATAAATTCTGTGACGGTAGGGCTATATATTTCCTTTCCTTGTACCTTTTGCAGTATCTAGCGGTGGGATTTCTCTATAGGGTAAGGATAAAGTGAGGAGGCAGGGGCTAGGTAAACTAAAATTGGGTTAATTAATAACGATAATGGATCAAAAGACTGAACTGCAATAGAGTCAACAACAATTCAAGTTGGTTGCCCTTCTGATGGAAAGAAATTCGGGCGGTTTCTTCTGAACTTCCTTTCATGTATTTGTCACACTGAAAATTTTATGTTTATTTTTCTGGTGGTCTAATATCCGGCTCTCCCATTAGATGAACTTTCCAGAAAGGGGGCCCCAGCAGAGCATCTCCGGGACCTTGTGCAGGGCCGATGTGCACAGGTGCTTACAGACTAGAGTAAGGAAGGCACGCCAGGTACCCGAGAGGGAGGACCAGTCTCGAGGAAAGTCACATTACTGGGAACTGCTACGTGCATGAGAATTTCCTCATGTTAGGTCTCCCTTGTCGTGGCCCCCAGAGGGAAAAACTCAGGAAGTGTCAGGATGTCTGGGCCACATTTCAGGGCCCACAGTTTCAGGGCCACATTTCCCCAAAGCTGAAATCCTCTGCTGTGGGAGAAGGGAGTCTTCTGTTGCCAGAGACTTCTCCGTGGAATCGTTCTGAGACAGTGGCCGGGAGCTGGACCCAGTGAATTTCCGTGTCCTTTTCTGACCAAGGGATTTTAGAATTCCGTGACGGGGAGCGACCATCAGGGGAAGATCTGCTCGGTGACAACCGCTATACGGCTCTATCCAAGGTCCTCGTCTAATCTCAGATCCAACTTCTTTTCCTTAGGGGCAAAGTGTCGAGTTGTCCCCGCCCCACCTCTCCCACGCAGCCTTGCTTCTTTGTCTCCCTGAGGTTTCCTTCCGAGACAGTTCCTCCCATCATAGCATCTGGACAGACTCTGCCAGGGAACTGGCTGCTCATGAGAAGAGGCCAGGCCCATTAACGTGCACCGTGAAGTTCTCTTAGGGTCACCTGCCACAGCCCCTGATGACAGGGGTCACTCACTGGGATTGTATCTTCTCTTTATTACTAAATTCATTTGGTTTGGGTCATCTGTCTGGAGGTCCTGCTTTCTCCTGCAGTGGTTCTCAAGCTTGCGGGTGCTCCAGAATCACCCGCAGCACTTGCGAAAACACAGCTTTCTGGGCCCCAGGCCTAGAGTTTCTGATTCAGCAGAGATCTGCGTCTCTAATGGCCCTGGGTGATGCTGTTGTAGCTGGTCAGGGGACCAGCCTGAGAGCCGCTGCTGTGCCGTGACCCAGAGGGAAGGAGAGAAGCCCCTGGTGATCAGGGACCCCGGGCCAGGAACTGACACCTGAAGGGACAGCAGGTATAGATGCCCGAGGGTGAGAATGGAACGACTGCCAAGTGAAACCTCGGGGCCGGCCACACCTCTGCTAGCAATTTAGCCTCTGAGTCAAAGTTCAGGCCAGCCGTGGGAAATGTGGTTTTTAGCAACGTTGCTGAAACCAAAAACGTTGCCCAACTTGAAGTGTCAGAAACCTGCATCGAGCACGGGCTCTGCCTCCTTTCTTTCGTCTCGGCTCCTCCATGTGTGAAAGTTTCAGCTGCTGTTGTCCTTGGGGCCTGGCAAGGAGGGACATTCCACGGTCATGAGATGACTGCATTCTAGAGAGCTTGACAATACGGCGTTTGTGCGTGCAGAGACTCTCTCCAGGAGGAAGGGCCCAGAGGCCTCCATTCTGCCTGTGGACAGCCCTCCCTCCCAAGGCTCAGAGTGAGGGCGTCTGTTACAGCAGAACCTTAACCAACACTGAGCCCAGCCACATGGAGCTGGGACGTGCCACTGAATCTGTCACACATGCACACACAGTCCTGAGAAATGCATTGCTGTCACAAAGCTGATGCGTTTCACTGTGTTAGAGGGTAAGAGAATCTTGCAGCGATATGTAGCCAGAAGATTATTTATAAAACAAGGTCATGAATAATATATATTGATAGCCATAGGAACCGACAGAAGGTAGCAGAAGAAATAAATATAACAGCTATAAAAATTAGGAAGAACTCCGTGAGAATAGCTAGCAATCTGGGGCCGGTCTAGTGGGAAATTTATTCTTTTTGATTTAATATCTTTGAGGGCACTACTGGGTGTGCTCTAGTGGATGTAATATTCCAAGTTCATGTAGGTGACCTTGAATTATAAGGAGAAAGCTCAGCTAGGTTTGCTATTTTCAATTTGAGAAGGCAAAGGTAGGCATACTGTACTGGATGTAATGTTCTCAGTTAACGTAGGTGACCTTGAATTATAAGGAGAAAGTTCAGTTAGGTTTACTATTCTCAATGTGAGAAGGCACAGGCTGGCATACTCCATTCTAATAAAAGTTCTACAGAATTATAAAGGGAGTGTGGCTTAGTGATTAAAAGCCCAGAGTGTGGAACCAGAATGCCCGGATTTGAACACTGGTCCTTCCACTCACTAGCTGTGCAATTGTAGATAATTTGATGGACATCTCAGTATTGTCATCAGTGAAATGGGAACAATGATAGTTCCCACCATCATGTGAGTGTTAAGAAGATAAGACGTTTTAATGTATGTTAAGTGCTTTGAATGGCACAGAGTACAATATATTGCTTATTAAATAAGACAACCATAGGAGTTAATGAAGCCCTATACTTTATGTTGTGTATTAAGTGAATCACCGACATGGACTTTTAGATGTGTCATGCTTTTGACCATTACATCCTGCTGCAGAGGGAATTCCTATGGTGTGAAGGATCCTCGTTTTCTGAAACTGGTGGGAAATGAGGTGCCCTGGCTGTCATCCCGTCGGCGGAGAGAACGTAGGCTACGTTCTACGGGTGTTAGGTCCAGATTCTGGCTGTGTCGGTTCTAGTTATAGGACCGTGGTCAAGACCAGCAGCCTCTGTGAACCCCAGGCTCTTCCTCTGTGAGATAAACATCTACGATTTCGAATAGCACCTAAAAAAAAGGCAGACATTCCTGAGCCCTCAGTGAGTGGGGCTCGTGTAAGAGCAGGCAGCAGTTACCGTTATGAGCCGAGGAGAGAGTGGCACAGCGGAGGTGTGTGGGGGGGCAGGGGAAGGCTGAAAGTCACGTGGGCCACAACCACCTGCCCACCTCCTCCTGCAGGCTGATGGCCAGGGCCTTGCCGCGTGGGTGCTGGCCACCTGCCTGGCAGCTTCTCAGCATGTTCCCGTCTGTGCTTTGAAATCAGGTGCAGATAAAACTACCACGAGAAGGCGTCCAGAGGCCTGAGCTTTGCTCCAGGCTGGGTTAACGGAGGGAACCTGGGCAGGTCCCTTTCCCTTTCTCAGGCTCAGTGTTCCTGTGTGCAACAAGAGTAGGCCTGAGGCCCCTTCTGAGTCCAAGTCCATTAAAGTCAGGGCCTACGAGCGGGAGGGCTGGGGGTGAGCTCCCCGACATGAGCTGTGTGCCTTGAGGTTGCTTTTCTCTGCGCTGCCTAGTGCATCTTCCTCACGCAGCCCCCAGGTCCCATAGCTCTCTCACTCCCCACCACCAGCCCTGCCGTGGAGGCCGGCACCTGGTCAGCACGTGATCCGGAGTGCTCTGGAGTGTGGTCATACCTTCTGCCAGGATCTTCGTGGAATATAGGGTTTCTCCTACTTTCCAAGGTTTTATTTCCATCTGATGTTTTCACTATAGCACTGGGGGGGAAAGCCCAAGTCCTTAGGGCTGTAGTTGTAGTTTTTCACTGCCTTTTCCATGGCTATTTACTTATTTATTTATTTTGAGTCAGAGTCTCGCTTTGTTGCCCAGGCTAGAGTGAGCATGGCTTTTTTTTTTTTTTTCATTTAAAAATTATATTGAAATGCAACTGACATAATTTAGTTCCCCTTGCAAGTTAAATTCAAATACTTTCTAAATGCAAAATGTTCACATTCAGTCCTGTTTATTGGCAGCCACAGGGTCACCAATATTTAGAGGAAAGTTATTACATAATCTGAGGTTTTAATTTTTTTTGTCATCTAGAGAATGTTCTTCTTCACAACGTCACAATTGGCCATTGATCTATTTCTCCTTCTTTGAGCAAATAAAAGCAATAAAAAGATGTAATACCATACCTCACCAGGCATTGCTAAGTTAACTTTTCATCTGTTTCTACACGAGCGTCTTAGCTTAAATGTTGACACTATCAATGCTTTGCTTTTGGGGAAAATAATTTGAGAACTTGATGTTTCTTACATAGAGTATTTTGTTGGGTAACGTAGCTTTCTTCATGAGCTAATTAAACCAGTGGTATGCAAGCTGATCAAGGCTCGATCTTCCCCCTAGGTTCCTGCAGAGTATTCATTCAGTCATTTGTTCATTCATTCACCCATTCATCCTTCCGTTTAACAAAAACAGAACAAACACCTGCTGTCTGCGAGGTGCACTGCTCAACAATGTGTCGACTGCAGAATTAATGGTAAACGTTATACGGGGTTATGCACAGGTGCTATGAAAATGCAGAGGAAATGATTTTAGAGAGATCATGACCTTTGAGCTAGGACATGAAGAATATGCCTCTTCATGATCCCTTTAAACGAGTCTACCATTTCAGAACAAACTTTCCCAACCGACAGAAGGGGCTGAGTCTATATCCTCAGAGCTAATTCTGACCATTTCTGCTGTCTTAACTCCCACCGGTGACAGAAAAGCAGTGTGGACATCTTCTGTGGCTTTTGGCTCAGCACTTGCTCCTGTCCACAGCTGTGAGCCCTGGTCCTCCAAGCCCGTGGGGCCAAAGGACAGAAGGCGGGGACTCATCTATCTGTCTCGGCACCTCTCACTCACCACCTTTAATGGCAGAGGGTTTCGGCACACAGTGGAACACACCTGTAAGGCGGACGCTCTGCCAGGATGGTTCGTTTCTTCTTCCCGCTCTGTCCTGTCCTCCCGCCCGGGCGGCACCGCGCACAGCCAGGCCCCGTGGCGCAGAGGGTGACACGGCAGCCCTGGCTCTTCTGGTCGCAGAGTCACAGGCAGAAGATTCGCCGTCCAGAGCGACACTCCCGCAGCCTCTCGCAGGGCAGAGGAGGAGAAAGGGCCGGGGGACCATGTCTCTCGGGCCGTGATTGGACCCACAGGTGCGGGGCTGCCAAGGGCACAGGCCTTGGAGGGCGTCGGGTGGCTGGATTTCCACACCCAGCCCAGCTTCACGCGCATACAAAGTAAGCAAAGGTGCATACATTGGAGGATTTGTCAACAGCTTCCTGTGAGTGATAAAACGCCTCAGTCCTCAGGAGGTGGGAAGGCTTATTAGTGATGCTCGGGGGCCCGGGTGGCCCTCTGGCCTGGAGGCTCCGTGTGGGCCACTCTCAGGAGGTGGCGCTGGCCGTCCACAACACGCACACTCGCCCTTGGTCACTGTGTTGTGTGTGTGTGATGTTCTTGTGTGTGTGGTGTGTGGTCTGTGTGTTGTGGTGCCTTGTGTGGTGTGATATGGGATGTGTGTGCAGTATGGTGTGTTATGTTGTGTGTATCTGTGTGTGGTGTTATGTGTGTATGTGAGGAGTGTGTGTGGAGTGTGGGGTGTACGGGGGGGGCTGTAGTATGTATGGTGTGATGTGTGGGGTGTGTGTGTTGTGAGTGCTGTGTGTGCGGTGTGATGGGTAGGGTGTGTGTGTTATGGTATGTGGAGTGATGAATGCTGTGCATGTGGTGCGATTGGGTGTACGTGTGTGCTGTGTTGTGATGGGTAGGGGGTGTCTGTGTTGTGTTGTGATGGGCAGGGTGTGTGTGTGTTGTGTTGTGATGGGTAGGGTGTATGTGTGTGCTGTGTTGTGATGGGCAGGGTGTGTGTGTGTGTAGTGTTGTGATGGGCAGGGTGTAGGTGTGTGCTGTGTTGTGATGGGCAGGGTGTGTGTGTGTGCTGTGTTGTGATGGGTAGGGTGTGTGTGTGTGCTGTGTTGTGATGGGTAGGGTGTACGTGTGTGCTGTGTTGTGATGGGTAGGGGGTGTGTGTGTGTGTTGTGTTGTGATGGGCAGGGTGTGTGTGTGT